>CAIGRP010042335.1:0-13672 GCA_903798385.1 Fraxinus cuspidata
GCATCAAACACAAAGTAGATGGCTTTCTCACTGCTAAAGAAAGTATTGAACTAGCTATTCCAGAATAAACGCGGCACAAAGTCAAGCTAATGATATTAAAGAAATGCTTCTTGGGAGGCAACCCAAGCTTTTTTTTTCCTTTTTATTTATTCTGTTTTTGAGTTTTTAGGATATTTTAATTTATTTTAAGTTTATTTGTGACTCCTTACCCATATCTCTATTTTCCTTAGATTTTTGATATGTTAGTTGGATTATTAGATGTTAGAGTTAAGTAACACTTGTTCCAATTATTTGATCTTAATGCTTTATTTGATTTTTAAGGAACATGACGTCGTGGAATATTTAAACCAAAATTGACCAAAGAGCTAACAGGATTAATAGGAAAGATAGTCATTGAATTACAAGCCATATCAGGGGAGTCTTTTCTTCACTTTCTTCAACACCCCTTTTTATGCGGATTTAGGATTAAAGACATTGAGTACAATATCTAGTTTTAGTTTGGGGGGTGAAAAACATGAGTTTTCATTTTTAATGTGTTTTTGTGTGCTTTTATTACTTCAATAAAAAAAAGAGTAAAAATAAAAAATATAATAAAAATATTTTCTTTTTGTGTGTTTGTGTGAGTTAGTTGGCCCGGCTGACAATGACGAATATATTGAATCGTGAATTGAACTATGAATGGTGAATAAGTTGCATGCTCAGATTAATTTTTATTTTTTCATGCGAAATTTGATATATATTGCGCACATGAATTAAATTAAGCATTGTGTAGGAATGAATTGATTTCATAATTGAATAGTTTGAAATAGTGGACCTAGATGCTAACCCCAAAATTACTAAATTATATAGAATTGATTTCATAATTGAATAGTTTGAAATAGTGGACCTAGATGCTAAACCCAAAATTACTAAATTTTATATTCTTTGACCAAATTTAGAATAGTTTGGGGGGGTTTCACCGTTGTAGGAAGATATTGAAATAAATAAGAATTTCATGTGTGAAGTTAAAATTTTTATGTGGATTATCTAAGGTCAATAGGATGCAATTGGGTGAAAATCTCAAGTTATACGTCGTTTTACTTGAATTGGTGTTAAATAAGAGACATTGCACTAATCAAGGCATTAAAAAAATATTTTATTAGAAATTTCTCTTTGTAACCTTTATGACTCAAGCAATTAAGCCTACAAGGGTTTTCAAAACCCGGTGCCCTATAGTCATTTGACCTGGGAGTCATCGGCTGAAAGCTTGTTACATAGGTTATTTAGAAATATTAAGGGACAGAATGCTTCAAATAAAAAAAATTATTCTAAAAATAAATTTCATAAAAAGGAAAGTGTATGACACGGAAGACATACCAAACAACTTGGTTAAATCACATAGACTTGTTTAAGAAAATTTTACTTTTGATAAGAGATTGTTAGCCTAGTTAAGTCCTAGAGATTGAAGTAATCAAACTTAATGGAGATTCTTTATTTATTGAAATGTTGAACTGCGATTGGTAAAATTTTGCCAAACTAGAGAGGTGAGGATAGTTAAAAAAAATCCAACCTAAGTTCACACACTGAAAAAGAGTGGAAAGAATAAATTTGGGGGGGTGTGAATCTTACGACTGATGAAAGAACATATTTGACCATTGAGGGTCGGGAATTGAAACAAATTCATAATGTTTTGCTTAATTCTTCACACACACGTTGATTTTCATTGGAAAAGTGGATTTTAATTTTTTTTTTTTTTTGAATATGTGCATAGATTTGTTATTATGATTTCAATTCCGAGATAAAAATCCCGTTTAAATAATTAAATCTTGTTGCTTTACTTGATTGACTGGCCACCAATTAAATAATTAGTATTGCTTGTTTGTGTGTTTGTCATGTTTTAATTTTGTTTGAGGACAAACAAATATTCAAGTTTGGGGGTGTGATAAGTGTATTTTAGACACTTATTCGTAGCCCTAAATCATGATATTTTATTTTCTTTTGAATTAAATTCTAAATAATTTATGTTATATTGTGCTTTGTAAGTAAAAGTTTATGTAGAATTGGAGAAAAGAATGTAAAAGTGATGAATAATGGCAAAATCCAAAGATGAATTCCCTGGAGAGAAATAATATATTAAATGGGTTGAAGTTAAATGAGTCTCGATAGACTTGCATTGAAAATTTTAATTGGAGGCCCAAATTAAATCTATATATATATATATATATATATATATATATATATTTAAACCTATATATACACACACACACGGACAAAAGAGAAGAGGAAGGGAATTGCGACGCTGTACAACGGTAAACAGAAAAAGCAAAAACAGGAAGAAAAATCGTGGAAGAGGAGAGAGAAAGAAGAGAACATAAAGAAGAAAAGAAAAGAAAAAGAAAGAGAGGAGAAGAAAAAAACGGAAAGGAAAATTCAAAAGCAAACAGAGACGTAAAAGAGCAGAAAGAGAAAGAAAGAACAAAAAAAGAAAAGAAGAAAGGTAAACGCCAGCAATTTTCACGTTTCGTCAATTTTTGATGATATCTTTCCACTTTTATGTGATTTTATTTTTACAATATGAATAACTAATTTTTATATTAGGGAAAACGATGTAGTCGACTTGTGATCCTTATTTTTTTATTCAAGATTTTTGTTATTTATTTACTTATGTGTTGATTTATTTAATGCATTAAATTATCTGATCAATAATTTGATGATTATGGAAGTCTTACGAATCGAGAGGTAAGTTTGAGATTTAGATTATATAGTAAAATTCAGTAAATTAGTATAATGTGTAGAGATACATATACTAATTATTGTACTCATAATATGAATTCTTAGAACTAGTGTTTCGTTTAACTAAAGTTGATTCACATAAATATATGAAATTTAATTAGTTAAATAAGTTCAATGAGAACTCGAGAGGGGTAAAGATTTCGATCAAATACTATATTAGGTTGTGAATCTTGAATTAAAAATAAAGGTGATCAATAGATGAAATTTTTATGCTCTAATATTTATCACATATTTGATTTTTAAATAATCCATTGTTTGCAATCATTTTTATATTTTCAATTAGTTAAAAGTAGTAAGGAAAATTAATCACAACCATCATAACTATTTACTCGCTTTTGTCAAATAGGAGTTAGATAAATTAGATTAAGTACTAAAGTATAGTTTTCGTGGGTATGATATCCGGACTCAAGGGTCTACTATACTGCTTGTTACGATATCGTACACTTGGAATATAAAAAAATGTAACAGTAACCTTTAACCCTAGATATGTGATTGACATATTTGGGACATGAGGCATGAAATAATATGATCACAATGTGATAAGATAAGGTTTATATGACGAAATCGGTCGAGAACTGAGTGTCGATCGGGTAGGTAATGAATGAACGGTTAAGGAATTAGCTCTATAAAAAATTTTGGGATCTTAGGGAAAGTAAAATGGATTGTAAACACATTAAAATAAGACAAGGATACTTGATTTATACCAGGAATAATAGGTACAAAATCAGATTTTAACCTTAAGAGACCACCTCATGCTTAGTACACCTCCTGCCAATTGATTTATCCCTCTAATGGTAAATTCCATCACCCTTAAGCATTAGCCACATCTAACACTCTTTTAAGACATCAAACATGTAACATATTATCCCTAAATTTCATACAAACCGTCCAAGGTTGGTACAAAATCAGAATTTAACTATAAAGAGACACCTCCTATATAACATGTGATGACTTGTCACTTTAACATCAAATTCCTTCATTCTTAAGGCCTCCAAAATGTCTTCTAAAGCCTTAGCACCGTATATTGGATAGATATATATCTTATAAGTCACATAAGGATCCAAATATGAGAAAGGAAAAGTCAAATATGGCTGTATGAAGCCACATCCTAATTGGACACCTCATGCTTGGAGATACTTGTCCTTTAATCACCAATTTCTTCATTCTTAAGTGTCAAGAACGACCCCAACCCTTAAGACTCTTTATATAGCCCCTAAGTAGTACACTTAACCCCAAAGTTTTCTTCAAGTTATCCCCAAGTGAAAGAGAAAGCAAAAGAGCTAAGGAAAAATAGAAAACAAAAAGCTGGGAATTGGGAGTTCTAGGCAGCTGAATTAGTACACTATTTTGAGGTATGTCTTTATTTTTTTTTAGAGTTTTATAGCCTCCTACCTCTGGACCTGATTAAGATCGTGTTGGGGGTGTTTTTATGATTTATGATGGCAAAAATAAGGGCAACTGATTAGAAGAACTTGAAAGAAAATAACCTGGACAGAGATGTGGACAGCTAGACTTGAATGGTTTAACCTTTTATTTTAAGTAATCCCTTAGGTAGAACTTTTATTTATCAATATGAATGTTTTTAGACAAGAGTTAGAAGTATATAAATTATCTTTAAAATCCAATTTTTGAAAGTCTAGTTCAAGTGAAACTCAAAACAGCCATGAGGGAAATTGTTTGATTTGGTGTCTGTAAATATGAATGACTTTGAAGCTGTAAACCCTTGATTTATCACAAATTTATGGCATGATTACCTTTATATACGTGTTATAGAAGTGTGGTAAAAATTTAGGAATTATTGCTTATAGTTAAGGGTGTGAAAAAGGATTGGAAAAATACTTGGACAGCCACGGAAACCTGAAAACAGATTATGTCCATTTGTGTATTTAACTTAGATTCAACCTTTACATGTCCATTAGTTATCTCTTAGGAATGAAAAATGCATTTTAAGGAGTGCTAGATTGTTAACAACAATTGCATGATGTTGACGTTCATAATTGGACTTGAGAAATAATGTGATTCATGGGATTAGTTTGCAATGCAATCAGTAACTTGAATTTTAATGTCATCTAAATTATTTTGGCATGAATGAACGTAGCACGGGATTGTTTATGTTAAGATTGTCAAATTGAGGATTCTGTTTAATATTGATGGTAATACAGGTGATTCTCTGGCTTTACGCATAAGGGTAAAAAGGTAAGTGAAACTCCATTTGCAACTACGATGCAAGAACATAGTGTATGAGAGATAGTAGTGTTGGAATATTTACAAAACTCTGATAAAAAGCTCATTATGTATCATTTGATGGTTATGATCATAATCATTGAGTATGTTACTCACGAGCATTTTCATGTGTATGCATGACATACGCCCATGGTTGAAAATCTAGCATGCACAATATGATTGTAAAATTTAGCTTTCCTCGTATAATATTTTATTGACCACTACTAGGGTACCGAGGCATTCTTATGTTATTTGTTTTGACATCGTAGGTGATACTTCCTAATTGATTGCAAAGGAGGATAGGAGATGGGCCTTTGGTGATCACAAGAGGGTGACCACTCGAATGTGCCTTTGTGATACTCTAATTATTGGCGCTATCGGGTGGGATACTTCTTAGGTGATGTAGGGGCAGTAGGGGATGGGCCTCTAGTAGTCAGAAGAGGGTGGTCCATTCGTTGGTGTCGATATCAGGTTGGCTATTTAATTATTGATTATTATTATTGTGCAGAACTCTATCCGGTACATAGTAGGTTGGTCAAGGGCCCAATGAAAGATTTCAAATGAAATTATTTCGGGTCGACTTTGATGAATATCTGAGCATGATACATCTTTAGCATGATGTTTAAAGTAAATGGCATGGTATCATATACTATATCACTCATACTGATGACCTGCATGATTTTTGCTTACTATGGCTTATTTAGTTCTTACATTGTAGGTGAGCATGGAACCTCCGAGGAGACCTGGCTAGTTGTGGAGCTCTTACGGGATTCTGAAGTTTTATGTATATAGATGACGCCCTGTAGGATTATTTTGTGGACTCCAGTTGTATTATATTTTGGGGATCCTATATGACTTTTGAACTGGAATGTAATTACTTTTACAACCTCAGGATAAATATGTTAGATTATGGTTTTATGATATTTAGTTTTGGATATACTTTTGGATATGTTTTCATTTCATTAACAAAACAAATGTATAGGTGAATTTGGATGTCTAGGTCAAGTCAGCAATTGTATTCCTACGTTGATTAATATATTGTTATCTATATGAATGGGGTGTGACAGAGAATAGTATCAGAGCAAGGTTATAATTTTGTAGACTATCTATGTACATGATCTCGGAGTACGAAAGAGCATGGCTAAGCTAGTAAGTTTTATTTCATTGCAATCACTTTGCATACTTCATGAATAATATCGACCAATCTTTATTACGACTATTTTGTAAATAGATATCGCAGTCATGGTAAGAACTAGAAGTGAATACAGTGGATAAACTAGAACTCTAAGGCAAGAAGCAAGTATCACATATAATAATAGGGATGTGGTTATTGATAGACTTATGTAGCTGGTGGACCGCCAAGCATAGCAAATTCAGCAATTAATGCAACAAAGAGAAAGGGGATAACAACAAAGTGCTGAATTCGTGCAACCACCACAAAGAGCTAAACAAATTGGTAGTGTTGGGAAAAGATTTAGATAATAAAACCCTCCAATATTTGAGGATGCATTAGACCCAACAGCAGTAGAGGATTGGTTAAGAACTTTAGAAAACATGTTTAGATACAGTAAAGTCTCAGAAGTGGAGAAAGTTGGTTGTGAATCCTTTATGTTGCAAGGTAGTGCTGGACATTGGTGGGAAACAATGAGTAGCATTGAAGATGTAAATGTTATGACTTGGGATAAATTTAAAGAGCTATTTCGTAGTAAATATTTTATAGCCCCAGTTCGAGACGTGAAGATGAATGAATTTATACAACTGAGACAAGTAGGAATGACGGTGGAAGAGTATATTCGCAAATTTAAACAACTATCTAGATTTTCAACCCATATGGTTAGTACCAACGCACTTAAAGTGGTAAGGTTTCTTGAGGGATTGAGGCTGGAATTATATAGAGACTTAAACATGGCAAGATCCCAAGGGATGTCATACTCACAAATAGTAGAGAGGGTATTAGTTACAGAACAAGCCGAGTAAGGAATTAGTCGTGCTCAAGAGGCTCGAAGATAGTTTAGACAAGGTCAGGGATTGCGTTGGCCTAAAAATGATAAGAAAAGAGCATTCCAAGGACAGAATCAGAAACTTAAGTTTCAACCGAGGCAAGGACAACAAAAGTGGGATCAAAGAAGCATCCAAAGATAGATCAAGGCAAAGCCCCAACATCACAACTATCTTGTCCTAGATGTGGTGGACAGCATACGGGGGAACATGTCCTACAGAGACTATGACATGTTATGCCTATGGAAAAGTGGGACACCTTGCTAGAGTATGCCCGGGTAATCCAAATCCTATAGAGCAAAAGAAGGTGCCAGGTAGGGTGTTTACTATTACCAGAGTAGATGCTAAGATAAATCCATCAGTTGTACTAGGTAAATTCTCTACCTTTGGTAGTCCAGCACTTGTACTTTTTGACTCTGGAGTTACGCATTCATTTGTATGAACTGAGTACGTGAGGAGATTGGGTAGGATACCTGATATACAAGAGGTTAATTATTGTGTGACTATTCCATCTAGAAATGTACAACAAACCAACATGATTTTAATAGCATGTATGATCCTTATAGAAAATCGAAAACTCTATGCAGAATTAATTGTGTTGAATATGGGAGATTATGATATTCTTTTGGGGATGGATTGGTTGTCAAAATATCAAGCTACTATAGATTGTAAGAAGAAGTCAGTAACCTTGCAACCTTTGGAGGATGAACCATTCACATTCAATGGGATTTGAAAAGGTTTCAGATTCCCAATTGTATCGGCATTGAAAGCACAAAGATTACTAGATAGTGGGTATGTGAGGTACTTGGTTGGTGTCATGGTGATTGAAGCACAATATAATCTGAATCTTAGTGATGTTCCAATGGCCCAAGAGTTTTCAAAGGTATTTCTTGATAATTTACCTAGGATACCACCAAATCGTGAAATAGAGTTTGTAATTGATTTAATTCCAAGAACATCCCCAATTTCTAAAGTTCCATATAGAATGGGCCCAANTTTGTAATTGATTTAATTCCAAGAACATCCCCAATTTCTAAAGTTCCATATAGAATGGGCCCAACCAAATTGAAATAGTTGAAATTACAACTACAAGAGTTCTTGGACAAATATTTTATTAGGCCTAGCTTTTCACCTTGGGATGCACTAGTATTACTTGATCGGAAAAAAGGATGGTATAATGAGATTATGTATAGATTATCGAAAATTGAATAAGGTAACATTTAAGAATAAATATCCATTATTGAGGATTGATGATTTGTTTGATCAACTTCAGGGTACAGTTATATTTTCGAAGATTGATTTGCGATCTAGATACCATCAACTAAAGATAAAGGAATATGACATTTCTAAGACAGCATTTAGTACTAGATATGGTCATTATGAGTTTTTATGATGCCATTTGGGTTGACAAAAGCCTCGGCGGCTTTTATGGATTTGATGAATCGGGTATTTAAGGATTTCTCGATAAGTTTGTCATTGTTTTTATTGATGACATCCTTATTTATTCTCGCACTAGGGAAGAACATACTAAACATTTGAAGATAGTACTTCAGGTGTTAAAGGACAAGCAGTTATATGCCAAGTTTAAGAAATGTGAATTTTGGTTGGACAGAGTCGTATTTTTGGGGCATGTAATATCAGGTGAGGGCATATTAGTTGACCCAAGTAAAGTAGAAGCTATTAATAATTGGCCCCGGCCTACAAACCATTCAGAAGTTTGGAGTTTTATGGGTTTAGTTGGATATTATCGTAGATTTGTAGAATGATTTTCAAAAATAGCTTTTTTAAAACGAAATTAACTATAAAGGGTACGAAGTTTGAATAGACGGATGTTGGTGAGCAACGTTTTTAGGAATTGAAGAAAATATTGCCTTCGGCCCCTATTCTTTCATTCTATCAGGTACTGGGAACTTTGTGGTTTACAGTGATGCTTTCAAGAGTGGTTTAGGATGTGTATTCATGCAAAACTTTAAAGATATTGTATATTCATCCAGGCAACTTAAAGAATACGAAAAGAATTATCCTACATATGACTTGGAGCTTGCCGCCATTGTATTAGCACTTAAAATATGGAGGCATTATTTGTACGGGAAAAAGTGTGATATTTATACTGATCAGAAAATTTTGTAATATTTATTTACACAAAAGGAATTGAATATGAGACAAAGAAGGTGGCTAGAGTTGGTAAAAGATTATGATTGTGTTATCAATTATCACCTGGTAAAGCTGACGTTGTAGCTGATGCGTTGAGTAAAAAATTGATATCCAAGATTGCAACTATAAGTCAAAAACCAGAGTGGGTAGACTTACAGAAAAAATTGATATTAAATTTGTATCGTCAGGATATGTGGAAGCTAAACTTGTAGATTGACACTCCAGCCAACTTTATTAAATAGAATCCAGCAAGGGCAACAGGATGATAACTATTGTTCCTAGGTAAAGAATGATATACATGATGGGAAAGTTTTAAACTTTTAGATATCAAAAAATAGTATCTTGTGGTTTAGGGGACAATTGTATGTACCTGATGTAGAAAATATTCGAGATGATATTCTATCTGAAGCGCACACGACTCCATATTCTATTTACCCGAGAGGTACTACAAATATATAGAGATTTGAAGCTGTATTATTGGTGGCCAAACATGAAAGGTGAGATAGCAAAATATGTAGGACAATGTTTAACGTGCCAATAGATAAAAGGGGAACATCAAAGTTCGACAGGAACCTTACAACCATTACCCATCCTATAGTGGAAATGGTAAAGAATCACAATGGACTTTATGGTGAAAATTTGGGTTATTGTGGACAGGTTGTCGAAATCAACTCCTTTCATGTCAGTTTGTTCCACTTATTCCATGGACCAATATGCTCAACTTCATGTGCAAGAAATAGTTAGACTTCATGGAGTGACACTATCTATTGTTTCAGACACAGATTCTAAGTTTCTATCTCTCTTTTGGAAAGCTTATATAAGGCTTTGGGAACAAAGTTATCTTTTAGCACGGCTTATCATCCTCAGACCGATGGACTATTAGAAGAACAATACAAATATTGGAAGATATGTTGAGGGCTTGTGTATTGGATTTTCAAGGCAAGTGGAGTAAATTTTTGCCTCGGATGGAATTTGCATACAACAACAATTACTAGGTTACAATTGGAATGGCTCCTTATGAAGTATTGTATGGTAGGAAATGTAGATCTCCAATTTATTAGGATGAGGTTGGAGAAAGGAAACTATTGGGACCAGATATGGTTCATGAAATGGTTGAAGTTGTGACGCAAATACATCGGCGGATGTAAACGGCTCAAGACCGACAAAAAAGTGATGCAGATCAAAGAAGAAGAATATTGGAATTCACAGTTGGAGACCAAGTATTTTTTAAGGTAGCGCAGCTGAAAGGAGTAATACAATTTGTAAAGAAAGGAAAGCCAAGCCCAAGATATATTGATCGATTTCCTATTGCCGAAAGAATTGGAATGTTGCCTACAAACTTGATCTTCCTTCATCAATATCTAAGAGGCACAATGTATTTCATGTATCCATGCTAAAAAAAAAATACATTGGAAATCCTTCTCGTATATTTAAGAACGAACCAATGGAGGTAAAATCAGATTTGACTTATGAAGAAAAACCGGTAGAGATTCTTCAACGAGAGGTAAAGCAATTTAGAAGCAAGAAAATTCAATTAGTTAAGGTATTGTGGTGGAATCAGTTGACGAAGAGGCCACTTGGGAAAGAGAAGATGAAATGCGGGTTAAATATCCTGAACTTTTTGGATAAGCCAATTTTGAGGATGAAATTTTATAAGGAGGGGATGATGTAATACCCCAAACTTCACATCACATTTGACCAATATGATTCAAGCATTCCATGATATTTATAATATCATTTGCATCAATTTTCTTAATTACTATCTCTTAAAATGATGCATTCGATTATGAGGTTTTAAGACCTTGGTATGGTATTAGTCATTTACTCCTCGACCTAGGTGGTGAATTTTACGTTGAGTTATGGCAGGAAAAAAGATTAATGTGGGTGTTGGAGATTGACTTGCTAAGCAATGAGAATATTTAAGAAATGAGAATTAATATCAACAAAGTTGCAAGTTCTCCATTCGATTGATCAAGGTAACCTTAAACCCTATATAGGTGATTGAGACATTTGGGACACGAGGCATGAAGTAACATGGTCACAATGCGATAAGATAAGTGTTCGTGCAAAATCCGCAAGTGTACGAGATCGTTGACAAGTAATACGTGATGTGTTAAGAGTTATCGTCCTACGGGGAATAAATTTCGATCAAGTGTATTAGTTTTTATTCAAATTCAAAGAGAGCAAACAAAATAGAATTGTGTTTGATAATTATTTTAAATTATTCTACGAAAGCTTGAAAAATTCTAGTTTTTTATTTATATGGAATGAATGTATTATGTATTGGATTACGAATCCACTTATTATTAACTATTTCAATTCTCAATTATGTAGCTAGTGTCATTCATACATTCTTGACAATCGATAATTCTATTGGAATTAATTATCTTTTCTAAGACAAAATAAATATATTCTATCACAGCCCAGATCTATTCCTAGTCCGAATTTGAATGATTAGAATGGATTAAAGTTTAGATTATCTATATGATTGCACATGTGATAAATGTTATTCCTAATATCTATTGTACATATATTAATTTTGCCGCGTTCTAAATGTATTGTGAGTTTCCCAACACTACAATAAACAATTAATTATCTAATAGATGGTCAATCAATTAAATAATGCAATGAGTATGCAAAATTAATCAAGAAATGCAAGAAATAAAATAAACTACTGTCTTGAATTAAAACAAATAACAAATAGGGTTCATCTTCATCCAATACATGAAAAACTAGCATATTGTTATGTAAATTACATAAAAATATTTGGAAAAAATCACCCGGAATGAAAAACAATAAATGGAAAGTGAAAAAATAATTTCTTCTTCGTTAATCTTCAACCCGGACTTTGAATCTTCAATCTCTTATGCTAATTTCCTTTAAATCTTGTGCTTGCCTCTTTCTTGTGGTGAAAAATTCACGCCGCTCCCCCTCAAGAAATATGTTAAATATGATTTTTATAATAATTCTGATAAAACGAGGAAACTAGGTCGTTCCGGCCTACCTGTGCGCGCCCGCCGTATATTTCATTGCACGCGCTCCATTCATTGAATTTTTTCTCGGTTTCATACTAGTACAATCGTGAGAAAATTGACATGTGCGCACGTGCTGTTATACAATTTTCCATTTTTTACACTTTGGTCCCCGAATTTCATTCTTCAGTTATTGTGGTCCCTTTTCGTATCTTCTTGATCCTCCATCTTCCAAATCCATCTAATTGACTCCAATATCTCTCCAATCATGGATACTATATCCAAATAAGCTATTATAATTTCGCAATTTTGTCCCCAAATTTTGGATCAAGTCCACTTTAGCCAATTTTCAGCTCATTTTGTCTAATTTCATCGTTTTTCATCGAGATGCTCCTAACGAATAAAATGTATACAAAATTAAGACTCAATTCATTTAAAATAACAATAATTGCTCTAGTTTAACACTATAGATAAGTGTATAAAATACAGTTATCAATAAGGTTTATATGTCATTATAAACATTGAGGTGCAAATCGTTGAAATCAGTCGAGAATTGGGTGTCAATCGGGTGGTAATGAATGAACGATTAAGGAATTAACTCTATAAAATATTTTGGAATCTTAGGGCAAGTAAAATGGATTGTAAACACATTAAATAAGTCAAGGATACTTGATTCTTACATGCAATGATAGGTACAAAATCAGATTTTAACCCCAAGAGACAACCTCACGCTTAGTACACCTCCTGCCTATTGATTTATCCTTGTAATGGTAAATTCCTTCACCCTTAAACATTAGCCACGTATACCACATCTTTAAGACTTCAAATATGTAACATATTATCCTTAAATTTCATACAAACCATCCAAGGATTGGTACAAAATTAGAATTTAATGAGCAAGAGACACATCCTACTTAACATGCGATGACTTGTCACTTTAACATCAAATTCCTTCAATCTCAAGGCATTCATCACGTCTTCTAAAGCTTTAGCACATTATATTAGATAGAATATATCTTATAAGTCACATAAGAATCCAAACATGAGAAAGGAAAGGTCAAATATGGCTGTATGAAGCCACATCCTGCTTGGACACCTCATGCTTGGAGATACTTGTCCTTTAGTCGCCAATTTATTCATTCTTAAGTGTCAAGCAGGACCCCAATCCTTAAGACACTTTATATAAACCCTAAATCCCCAAATTGTTCCTCAAGTTATCCCCAAGTGAAAGAGAAAGCAAAAGAGCTAAGGAAAAATAGAAAACAGAAAGCTGAGAATTGGGAGTTTTGGGCAGTTAAATTAGTACAGTATTTTGATGATGTCTTTATTGTTTTTGAGAGTTTTATAGGCTCTTGAGCCTCTAGACTTGATTAAGATCGTGTTGAGGGTGTTTTGATGATTTATGATGGGAAAAATAGTGGCAATTAATTAGAATAACTTGAAAGAAAATAACCTGGATAGAGATGTAAATTGCTAGACTTGAATGGTTTAACCTTTGATTTTGAGTAATCCCTTGGGTGTAACTTATATTTATCAATAGGAATGTTTTTACA
>CAIGRP010042338.1:0-13329 GCA_903798385.1 Fraxinus cuspidata
TTCAATGTTTTAGGAAGTTTTTCATTCTTGAATTCTTGCTTGTCTTTCATTCAAATATCTTCTGTATATGATTTTTCTGAATATCTATTTTAGTTGTTTACGCTGTTATCCCAGTGACTATTTCTTTTTTCCCTTGAGTGTTCTGTAAGATATTGTTGAGCTGTCTTCCTAGTGGATTTTTGTAAGCAGTTATTTTGTCTATATGGTTGCTTTCCTTCAGCATCATATATGTCTTGATGTGCCTATATATGTGTGTTTTTCACCTTTCTACTTTTGATTTGCTTTGTTCAGTTTTTCATGGATGATTGTCTCCAAAGGCTGATGGACATTATTGACTTGCAAGAGGATTTAAAAAATCTAATACCCAGTCATTGCGTTGTGAAGCTTGTGAGAATTCGCCTAGAAATGCAGGCTCCTTACATTTCAAAGTGGCATCAAGCACTGAGCATACAGGTACACTTGTTTATCTCTTGTTGCTCGGTTAGGTTTGTTAAGTGGAATCTTTTTCTAGCTCATTCTTGCTTTATATTGTATTGTAGGCGCAACCCTTAAATATACCAACGAGCTTCAGGCAGCGGGCAATGCTTGTTGATGAGATTTGGCATGCTGCCAAGGATGATGCTGTTGATATTGATTGGTATGCAAAGCGTACAGTCCTTGGTGGGATATATTCCACAACTGAGCTGTACATGCTGACTGATACTTCTGTAGGTAAGATCTCTTCTTTGAGTGTTTCCGTGTTCCATAGTCATTGTTTATCTTGTTATTTGTCGCCTTTATCAGAGCTTTATTTTGTATATTAACCTTGATCATCATCACATTGTAGGATCTTCCAACCTCAACACCTTGGTTCTCCAATTTCTCTTGCAACCGACCCTAAACACCACAACATTATGTCGCTTATTTGATTTTGACTTTTATGCCCTCCTTTGACCTGTTACCATTAACACATCTAGGACATTTTGTACAGTTTCCTCATTGTTTTTATGTGTCCTTGTGGACTAGAAGAACTCCTATTTGGTTTGTCTGCTTGTGAAGCGCGTTTAAAATTTAGATCAGTGTGTACAAAAATGTAGTCGTGGAGTAGAAATATAAATGCATTAGCCTCTGTTAATAGAGTTGGGTTAGCTTCCATTATTATTTAGGTATAGTAGAACCTTGATAAATGAATGTTTGATAAATTAATAATCTCGCTTAAATAATAAAATTCTTCGGTCGCGACTTAGGCCAATGTACTAAATTAATAACCACGTTAAATGTATAAGATAATTTTTTTTTTTCTTTTAGATTCTTTAAGGCCCAACGAATATATAAAATAATAATTGCTTAAATTCATAAAATTTCATACTAATACAAATTAACAAACTTTTAATTTGACATTTTCTTCAATTAGCCTCATTTTCAAAATATGCATCTATAAGTCTTTTTCTATGCATCCAAACCAAACTCAACTTCATTCCTACCTTTTTGCAATGCACATAATACATTTGGCATTTTTTTTTTAGTTTGTACGAAATAATTATTTAAGATTACGACTGTTTGAAATACTTCTTTTGAAGAAACAATTGGTACAACACAACTCTCATTTGGATCACGATCATCATTGTTAGGTGTATTGGGTATCCATTGAATAATATTTTCATCAGTAGGAGATTACATCACCTCGTTACTGAATAGTTTAAAAGGTGCTCGACATCCATCACATTTTGATAGTATAGACCAAAAATAGCTTCATGCAATCCATTGATTCTTTCAACTTCACTAACTCTTGGTTCAATATTAATATCTTCATTTTACCGAATCTTGCAGATTAACTCCTTTTAAATGAGACGCCATGGTAGAAAAAATGTATGAAATTTGGAATGATTGGGGGTCTTAAGTTAGTATTAAGTACTATAGAAATTATGTTCAATATGTACATGACATAATTTGAAACGATTAATCTTTCAAAATATTAAATTTTGAAGCCAATGCATGTACATTAATGTTTCCTCTTTAACGTATAAAGATTAAATTTTGAATTTCACCCCATTCAATTTTAAAAAATTTTTTTTTTACATGTATTATGATAAAATATATTACAAGTTATAAAAATATAAAATTCTTTGTAAATTAATAAATATTCATTTATCGATAAATTAAAAACTCCTCTGAAATAACAACTTTTCTCAGTCCCAACATTATTATTTTATAGAGGTTTTATTGTAGTTTTATTTTTCTCTTTCTTCTTTTAACAAGCTTTTACTTAGCTGTCACGTTCTTTGTTTGTAGATTTTCAGGACACATGGGAATTCTTGGACAGAAGAATTAGAGATGCTTTTGATCTAAAGAAGACGGTTCAAGAGGTAGTTACTGTTCGTCTTCTTACATGTTTGTTTGATACTTTAAACTGATGCTGTTGGTTTTGCCAGTTGTTATAGAGATTTGTTTCGCTAGGTTGTTTTCTCTTCACATTATTGATCTTATTAAATATCAAGTTATATTCTTGTTGTAATATATGCCCCATGCCCCTAAGTTAGTGCTATCTGTGAATCTCCGTGAACTATAAAAAGGGACTTGATTGCTCATGTGTATTTTAGGGAGGAGGAGGCTATGTGATATCTTTTCATGCATTGTCCAATGTAAACTATCTCATCCATGTCAATCTATCTGTTCTAGAAGTTTATGTTAGTAGAAAATCATGATATTGGAATGCTTGCAAAGGTTGAGCTTTCTTGAAAAACTAGGGACATGGTACTCCCTGGCCTTGCCTGGACTATTTGGCAGAAGAAAGGATTAATATTTTCTATGAGAATTATATGAGCCCTTTTGTTCAGAATATCCTGCTTAATTACATGCTTTTTGGGCGAGAGGAGAGACAATGTCATATAGTATTATAGTCATTTGAGGAGGTATTGGGTTCTGATAAATAATAATCTTTCTTGATTCCTGTGGCATTCATGAGTTTGATTTTCAGGGATCTTTTGTACTTAACTATCTTAATATGTTGGGGCATATTCCATGAATTTGCAAAGCATCGGCATATTCGTGACAGATAGCTCATGATTGGTGAAATCACCCTCTACCTGTCACTACCATTAAAACCTTGCTAAAACATAGGCAAATACTATGACTTCATTACCCTGCACCCGTACTTGTCGAACTGCTGGTATGTAAGACCTTTTCTCCATCTCCTACAAATTAGAAAAAGGGTGAGGCATACAGTCCCGCCAGCCTTTGTCTAATTATCATTGATTGAGTACACCATGGCTTACATCATTAACTATAATCATCCATTCTTCTCTCTCCAGCAGCATTATACTTATTCCCCATCATTATTGTTGGTGAAAATCGATTTTTTTTTACTCTTTTTTTTTGGTTTGAAAAACACCTGAATTCAGAATGGTAGCCCTTCTTCTTTCCCATTTTAAAAGAACATGTGAATCAGATGAATCGATCTCAGCTGCGCTTGTAGATGAGGATGCTGCGATTGTCATTGAGATGCTTGTTCATACTACAACATATATGTTATTGAGTTTGTTGAATGCTGTGATGCATTTGTCTCTGAGTAAAAGTGGAGATTGATGGTGTGTCTGTGGATGCATACTGGGTATAGTGTGTGTCTGCATTGAACTTGTTTGACAGGCATGAATATGCCTGGAGGGAATACGGGGAGGCACTAGGGGGTGGTCGATGTGGGTGCCTTGCTCCCTGGGAATGGTGGTGGTTTGGTTGAGAGATTTATTTCCATCTGCATGCATCACGTGTATTTCCTTTCACAAGTTCTCTAAGAAAAAGAAGCAAAAAGTTACTAGGAAGTCATAACTCCATATCTTATTGTTATACATATAACTTACTCTTTAAATGGTAATTGTGCAAGAAAGAGATGTATTTTCATGCATTGCAAATGTTTATTATAACCCTACCTTGAAATGTGTACATTAACATTCACACAAACTACAGGTATAGTACTCTATGAATTTTTAAGGTTAATTCCTTTTTATTTATTTATTTTCTTTTCTTGGGGTGTTAAGTACCAGCGATATATAATTATCGTAATCCAAATATTTTTGCATGGAATTTGAAAGGCAAGATTAATTACTAGTAGACTCTCAGAT
Organism: Fraxinus cuspidata; assembly: GCA_903798385.1. NCBI lineage: Eukaryota > Viridiplantae > Streptophyta > Magnoliopsida > Lamiales > Oleaceae > Fraxinus > Fraxinus cuspidata. Next base: position 4,098 of record CAIGRP010042338.1, read on the forward strand.
TCTTATTCCTGAGAATTGGATTCTGAAGATTGTAAACATGGAAAATTGCAGGCGAAGTATTTGGCTGAAGCAGTTGGTGCTGGGATTGGAAGTTCCTTTCCAGGATTTATGAAGAGAGATTTCGATGGTTGAATAACATAGTAGAGGATGCTACGGAAAATTTCATATCAAGCAACCTTCTCTTTTTGGCTTGGGCATTTCTAAGTTTAAAGTTGCAATATTTTCCCTCAATTATTACAGGTTTTTTGAGTCTTTTTTTTCTGGAAGAAAGTTGTTGGAAAGATGTATTTCCTGCTGTCATGAAATTGTAATATGAACCAGTTTGATTGGTAATGTTATATATCAATAAAAATTCCTGTCAAGATTAGATGAATAAAGTGCTTCATTTCTCTGATAGGTATTTTATCCTTGGTATACACAAGGACATGTTTGGTACGCAGGCAATACCAAACAGTTGTACAACGACGAAAACCAGACAGCTGGACAACAACGGACACGATTTTAATGTAATTTTCGTATTCTAGTATCATGCGAGCCTCTGTTTTATACATATAATGTGCCATTAAAGTTATTTCTTAGTTATTTAATTCAATGCTTAAAATTACATTATAGAGTAGGATTGTATAGCTAGACATGATTTTAGCACAAATAACATTTTTCCATTGTGATTCTTCCAGGTACCAGGAAAAATCTAGTAAAAATCTGCTCTTTCTTGCCCCCATTAAACAACAGTGTGAAGTTTGGAGATAGACATAATGCTTAGCCAACCATGGCAAAACGAGATACCAACACAATAAGCCATGGCAAAAATATGCACATCCCCCTGAGAATAGCATTATTTAAATGCAAAATTTAAGCTGTAAAAATCCCCGCAAGAACTTGGACTTTTATGTTTTGAGCAGATCAATTGAACCAGAAGACCTACAGAAATATAACGAGTTATCAGGTAAATACTGTACTAACGAGGCTATGAGTTGATCGAATTTGTAACGAGGAATTTAAGCATATTATTAACCTGAAAATTTATTGCTGGCAGAGAAGACGAGTTATATCTCTAGAACAATATCTGCAATCCAAAGAACAGATGCAATAAGTTTATTTTTACCCAAATAAACCAACACAATGATCGACTCTTTCACTTTGTGCATAAATCTCTCGTCAGACTTACATTCTGAGTCTGTTTTCACCCATTTACTTCCTTCACTTTCACTATCACTTTCAGGCATATCCAAGTATTTCTTTGCAGTAGTCATTTGAGCAGAACTTTGGGGGTGAATCTTTTTCTGCAGGATAGCCCCTAAAATCTGTAAAGAAAAGGCATCCATGAAACAACAGATCATTGACAGGTTAAAATAAATAATATGCAAATACTGCATATGTTATATTTGCAGGTATTTGTTTATGATGCATTCTTAAATTAAATCCAAACCTTCTCCATTTTTGATTTATCCAATTTTAGCTCTGGAAATGGATCCCTCAAGATGGGAGTTGAACTGAATCCCCCTCCGCAGAGGAGTGCTTTCTTAAAAAGAAAAGACAATGACTTTTTACCAATACTATTTGCTGTGCCATGCAATCGAATATCCGATTCTCTGCTGGGGACTACACTGGTCGGTTGCTGGAGATTACTGTCTTTGTTTTCTGAATCACCATTTATCGACACATCGGAAGTTTTATTATCTTCCAAGCTAGGCAAACAGTCAACTTGTTTCTCCGATTTTAGGTTATCCTTTGGCTGATCTTCACAGGATGATAAGCTTTGTTGAAGATTGGAATTTTCTGGATGTTTCAGAGTGCTGTTTCCAAACGTTCCAATAGAAAACAATCCATTTGGCCAATCACTGAATTCTTCTTTACAGGTTTGGTGCATGATATGATCTGGAAAGTAAGAAACAATGAGAAAACAGCTGCAGGTTTTTAGGGTAATTGCATCCTGTGATTTCTACATGGATCATTATCAGTATTCTTTTGTACACTAATGAAAGATCGATACTCCGCATTAAAAGGGCTTGAATTAATTTATTGGCAGTTTATGATACTTGATACTGATTGGTGAGTTGTTGGAGGAAAAAATGTCCATACGATGAGAAAAAAAATGAGGATACTAAGATAAATGGATGATCAAACTGAAATGGAGAAGATGACAATGAAAATATACTCTAACAAGTGGATATAACGTTAGTTGAGGATAGATTAGACGTCCTAAATTTATTGAGAACAAGACTTATTTTATTTTTATCGAAGCTTGATGTACTAAGCACACGTTTTTGTATGACAGTCTATAGAATTAATATGTAGTAACACTCACTACCAACCTTTTATCAGAAGGAAACATAAAACAACAAAACATGTTCTTTCGTGTTAAAAATTAAAGATCAGTAACCATAGAAAGTTATGAACTCATATACCAGTTGCTGACATTGAATTTGGTTTGCTGCTCCTTTCTTTTCCATTAAGCTTGTTTTGCATCCAACTAAATATCTGAATGAATCATCATAAACTAAAATACATCAAAATCTGTAAACCATGCACCACTATATTAGCAAGAGTGGGTTTTAAATTTTTAAGCCATTACCTTCATTATGTAGATGGAGATTCAGAATTGCAGAAATGGGGGATTTGTTGAGGGTGGAAACTGAGAAATTTTGTGTATACAACAAATCCCACAAAACAAAGGAAGTGAGCTCCGGAATATTTATAATAGAGGTTGGTGGGGTGGGGTGGGGTGGGGAGAGAAATTTCATAACCTAGCTGATAGAAGTGGTTCAAGTATCAAAACAATGGCTCTGCCGCCTTTTTTGTCTCTCAATCTTTTTCTTTCATTTTATTGGTAAACTATGTTTAGTATAAATCATTACTATAAATTCCTTTTTTTTTTTTTCGTCCCTGAGGAGGTCACCTAGAAGTAAAGCAAGTATAGAGCCTGGTCATGTCATCGACCCTGACAACTATTTTAGTTAGTTTTCTGTAAAAAGAAAAAAAGGGGTTTTGCATGGATTGGCTAATGGTTCGATAGAGCTAGGCTTGACTCAACCGAACTCTCTAGGTGGGACACACGCCATTGTGGTCTAGACTTGGACATTATTGGATGTTACATTAATTATTACATACTTTATCTTGACTCTGAGCACGCCTAATATTGAAGGGAGGGAAGGGGGTAAAAAGATTGAGCTACAGAAGAAGTCCACAGACATGTATTGAGATGCATATTCAATCTTAATGGAAGAAGTTGGAAATGCCCTTTGGAGATTATAACAAATTAGATAGTTTCAATCTTGAAAATCATATCTTTAAATATGTTCTTAAATGGAAACTGAAACTCTATACCATGTTCTATTTACAGTGCTTCGAAAATGAGAATTAAGGAAAGATGAAGAAAATGGTAGATTCAAAGAACAAAGTATGACAAAGACGAGGCTTGATCTGTTGTCTCCAGTGCGTAGGATAAAAATTTCTCAAATGCTAATATGATGAGAATCCCGCCGCCAATGGGCAAGAGATCAATTTTATAACAAAGATACATAAGATAGTGTAAACCATTTATCATTAGCTATCAAAGTTATATTCTGAACTCGCCGTTGAATATTCTCGTGGAGCCACTTAGTATACAAAGATAATCGATAAATTTAATTATTTTTAACGCACCCGACTGAAAACCCATCTCATTCCCCTTCTGCAAAATCCCTAAAATCCATGGCCTTAACCCGACATTCCTTATTGGGGGCTCTCTCTCGAAACCACCTATGCACGTGAACTTGTCTATTCCCACATGGGAATTGGGATCTTGTCATTTCGACACAGAATTGAAGCAACAATCTGAATATATCTGGACATGGGTATGGGCAGGGACAAGAGCATGTGATTATTTCTACTGCAACTTGGCCAGGTTGCACAGGGGCCCTTTCTACGCGTCAACCTCTGACATTTTGATTGATGTTCATCATCTGTATTGCTCCAACACGTGTGTTTTTAAAAAGATTCATTCTTAACAATCTCCGAACTCGATATTCCACGAGAAAATCAATGGAAGACACTTATTTCTTTATTTTCTGTTGAAAATTCGAGCCCCTGAACTCTTCTCCATTCATCTGCATGGAGCCTACCTTTTTTCCCTTCTATCCATGCAATTGTTCCTTACGTACATCCCAATTCATTAAAATAACAACTCACAGATTTCTATATAAAATCTTTCTGGACTGAAATAGACTTTGTATTGATCGCCAGCCTCTAGATTTGTGACTAATGAACAATTAATTTTAAACGAATATTTTGTAGGACTCACGACGTTTTAACACACGTTTCATTTACTTTTATCAAAATCTACTAATAATTTGATTTTTAATTTACACCAAATAGGGTTAAATCTTATTTTTAATAAATTTGAAGTTGACTACATGATCTTTTGCAATGTACTATTTTATTCATCAATAGTTTTACTGTGACATCCAAAGCGATCGCATCCTTATCAACTAGGTACTATATGTCAAGTTAATTTTGTTCTATCTCTTCTTCTAATTGGCTTTACCAAAATCACGTCACTCTTATCAATTGTGGCTAAGATCCAATTAACTTGATCATTCCTTAATTTATTCTAAATCAACGTCACTTCCAAGTGTATTCTTATTTTTTGTCCTGTATATCTTAAATAGGACGCATTTACATAGTGTGATATCATCACAAACATTAATAGCATTCAAAAGCTCCAATCTTGATGGAGCACATATATTTAGTTGGTGGTCCTATTATTTCAAAAGAAGTAAATGTCAATCATGCATGCTTGCTTAAGAGTCTTTAACCAATCAAGAACAATCTTAATTAAGCTATAAACATTTTAATTTTGTGGTCCACCAACATTCTCGTATCATGCATTGATATCTTCACTCTAATTATTTATGCAATTACGATTCAAATGTCGAAAGAAAAAAGTGATATGGAAATAGTTTTATATGGTACTTTTTTGTACAAGTACAAATTCTGAATCAGTTTTGGGAATGTGCATCACAAATGGTCCCTAAAGTTTAGCCTCTCCGTGAAATTAATGTTGGATAAATTAGTGCATGAATTATATTCCGTTAATGAAAAAAACATGCATATAAATATTAGAGTAACGACTTATCGAATTATAGTACATGCATAATAATTAGCAAATCACTACTTACTCAAACGTAGAAAATGTAAAAATTGAACCAAATAAAATGAAACGAGGTATTCGAATGCAAATTTCCTTAAGACAAATTTTGTTCCCTACACTGGTGATAACAAGATCAAACGGACGTTCATCTTCCAAGATATGTTTTTTTCTAAAATTAATATAACACACTATTAATTTTATTGGGCGAACCAATGCTTCATTGTACTCTTCTAGAATGGAAAATATCGAATAGTAAATATCGAACACGAAACACAAAACAATATGAAAATTATTTTAACAGAATTTAGAGAAAGAAAGAATTAGAAATCAATTATTAGGAATTAATTTGGAGTAAGAAAAAATGGAACTAAAGATCTCTATTTATAGATTTTCTTGTGTCTCTTCAAATTGTTGTTTCTTTTGACAAAATTAATTTCAACAATTAAATCACACAATTTCAAAATTGATTATCTAAATCGCACCTTATTAAATGGCCACATTCATTCGAAACAACTTTTTTATATACATCATTTGCATTGGAAGAGTTGTGTCTAGTAATCAAATCTTTGAAGACTTTTTCAATTCACACATTTAAACAGTATAATTTAAACATTAATTCCAACAATTCCCTATTAGGACATACTCTTTCAGTCTTTGCACATTTCCATATTAAAACTTGGGTGTGGAAATGGTCCTTTTTAGTCACTTGCTATAGCTTGATAGTTTGTATATTTTCATTTAGGACCTTATTGAAGAAAATGGAAAGTTTGCACACTTAATTGAACGCCTTTTATTTTCCATGGACTTAGCTGAGAAATTTATTAACTTATGATAAATCGTAGTAATAAGAGTTTATATTCGCAGCAGATTTGAAAACAGGATTTTGATACCTATTCGGTAAGCTTAGATGATCGATCAAGGACTAAAGTGCAAATTTGAAACATTTGGGAAACAATAGTGTTCAAATATGTCGTTGTTGGGTAGAAAATACATTTGGGGTTTACAAGAAATTTGGTTGAGTTTCGAGCTAGAAGGAAACAATATTTCAAATCCAACATACGATAAAAATTGTAGATATAATAAAAAGTGTGGTTGAAAATGAGTTTTAAAAAATGGAGGCCAATTATATTTAGCAGTTACAAATCTTTTAGTAAAGTGGGGAAGAATAGTCAACTATGTTCTGTAGGCACATTAGGAAAATTTTTAGACCATCCTAATCCGAGAGTTTTGACTTTTAAACTTCAGGACAATAAATTTGGGTATGTTTAAGATTTTTCTGAAATTTTCCCATGATTTAAGTTTGTTTTTGATATTTAAAAATTTGTCGAACAGAGTAGCACAAATCTCATATTTGAAAGTGTTATATGTTAGATATTTATACAATAAATATAATACGTGAAAGAAATAATTAATTCAGATAAATATAATATGTGAAAGAAATAATTAATTCAAGTGAAGTTCCCAACTGGTGAAAAGTGTGAAATTTATGTGGGAGGTCGGGGGTTCGAGTCACGCCTCACGCATTATATTAAAAAGTCTTTGATTGGGTCTTGTTGATTCTAATAATTATTATTATTTTTTAATCATTTTTGAAATTATTTAATGGGTCAACTAGCCAGTAAAATATGACCGTTTTTAACTGCCCATTATTAACAACTCATTACCACTAATCATAAAACTTGCATAAAATACTAGATCATGGTGGAGGTAGTTACATCATTTTTTGCCTATATAACACACATCTTGACATTAGAAAATAACAACAAAAAACAAAATTGTTTCTTCATACTCAGTAAAAAAATATTATTCTTAATTTTACATTTTCTGAAGTACACTTGAAAGTTCTAAAAATCATTTGTGATTGCTGCACAATTGATTTGTTTGATAGTTGTATTTTGAAAGTGATTGTCCACATATGTCGCAACAGTTATCGACGGATAATTTAACTTTAGGATATCGTATTGTCACGAGACTCGATCAGTCGATAAGTTTTATTTCAGTACTTTACTGTATTACAACTAGATTAATTTCTAACACGTCTAACATCAAGATTTCAACAATTAAGAGAAGCAAGTGGAGCCCAAGAAAAATACATTAAGGAGGAGAATGTTGACGTGTCATGTGTAAAATATAATATGTGAAAGAAATAATTAATTCAAGTGAATTGCCCAACTGGTGAAAAGTGTGGAATTTGAGTGGGAGGTCGGGGGTTCGAGTCACGCCTCACGCATTATATTAAAAAGCCTTTGATTGGGTCTTGTTGATTCTAATAATAATTATTATTTTTTAATCATTTTTGAAATTATTTAATGGGTCAACTAGCCAGTAAAATATGACCGTTTTTAACTGTCCATTATTAACAACTCATTACCACTAACCATAAAACTTGCATAAAATACTAGATCATGGTGGAGGTAGTTACATCATTTTTTGCCTATATAACACACATCTTGACATTAGAAAATAACAACAAAAAACAAAATTGTTTCTTCCTACTCAGTAAAAAAATATTATTCTTAATTTTACATATTTCTGAAATACACTTGAAAGTTCTAAAAACCATTTGTGATTGCTGCACAATTGATTTGTTTGATAGTTGTATTTTGAAAGTGATTGTCCACAGATGTCGCAACAGTTATCGACGGATAATTTAACTTTAGGATATCGTATTGTCACGAGACTCGATCAGTCGATAAGTTTTATTTCAGTACTTTACTGTATTTGTTGATCTAATTAAAGATTGTAAATATACAAGCACTTTCTTATTTCTAGTGTTTCATTTTGCTGTCTAGACCTTAATTGGTCATGTACATGTTCAACATGTAAGAAACTAAGCCTTCGTTTTGATTTAATTAAAAACATTTGTAAAATTTAAGTCAAAGTTTATGACATGACTCAATAGATGAACTAAAGTGATTTTTAATTTTTTAATTTTTAATTTTTAACTTTAGTGCTCTGTTTATAACTCTGGCAAGCATAATTCTTGAAGATTGAAGTTTTTTCGTGAAACATGCTTTATATGATATTGCATGGATTATGGTTGTTTTGTAGAAATTAAAGTCTAGATTTTTGTTAAAATCAAAGTCAACAATTAATTTTCGTTTTATAGAAATTAAAATCCAGATTTTTATCAATGTCAAAATCAAAGTCAATAATTTATTTTAATTAAATATTTCATGAGATCCACAACTTTTTAACTACACATTTCATCAATTTTTATCAAAATATCCTTTAATCCTCACCAAACAGATATGTATTGTCTTAATGTAAGGTGATGTGTTAATTGTTGTTGCATGTGTTATAAATTTTATTTTGTCTTAAATCTCAATATAGTACAATACATGACCAATTTTAGTATCCTTTACATCATTTGTTGACATATTTGTTTATACTTCATTTAGACTCCATGATGTAATATACAATTTTAACATTAAATTAAATAACATTTAAAACAATCAATGAATTCAACTTTTACACATCATGGAATGTAATCCATAATGTACAAAAATGATGTACAAGTAACTTAATTTGTATACGATATACTTCTTTAACTTGGAATTAAAAATATATAACTCAAATAAACATGATTAACATTAATATTATACTCCCTCACTAAAAGAATAAAAACATTACACTTTTAAATTTAGTTAGCCCCTGTTTGACAACCATTCAATTTTCATTTTTTACGTACTTTTTTTTCAATTATACAATACATAATTCTACGTGTAAATGTAAAACTTTTTTTTTATTTTTTAATCACATATTCTTCTAAAAATCACTATTCACACTATTGTTTTTTTTTTTTTTTTTGTAAATGATGACCACCAAATAGTGGCTAAATAACAACACATCTCTTGGGGTGATTGAATATTACAATCGCATTTATGCCACAAAAAAAAAAAATTGCAAAAATCGTGTTTCCACATGGGTAATTATATTCACAAAATAATTTTTATTAGTTGTATCACATTTTAATTAAATTTAAGGTCCTCAATTTTTACTTATTATAACACTTGTCTCTAACTTTTTTCAATGCATTCATATTTTTAACCTTCTACTGATTAGTATTTAAAAAGCCTTTTGGATATATATATATATATA
>CAIGRP010042341.1:0-13825 GCA_903798385.1 Fraxinus cuspidata
TTCATTTTTATGTTTCGAGAAACAATTTTTCAGAATGACAACAAGAAAGCATTTTCAGCAATTTCAAAACAGGCACTCAAAACACAAAACCCAAAATGAATTCAAAACTCAAAACACAAAACAGAAACACAAAGAGAACAGCCCCTAAGCCACCCACTTCCCAAATATATGTTATAATTATGAAGATCAAGGAAAGTGACCAGAGCTCCGGTTGGAGGAGAACGTGGGAGTTCTCAGTAATCCATATGAGCTAGACGATTCCAGAGGTCAGGAGTTGGTGACGGAGCAAGCAGCTCAAGAGTACCTTCGTGTTTACATCCAGGAGGCTAGAGAGTACTAGGAGTTAATCGAGTCTTGACCGTACTGTAAATCAATTCGTCTATAGTGGATTTTTTTGACTTGGGTCATTTAACATAAGTTAGATTTGCATGTGAATTCATCTGGATAAAATATTTATTGTGTTTTTTTTGCTTTAAATATTGGTAAACTTAAATTTTGCTTAAATCACCTATGCATCCCCCCTAAGTGATAGTTAGGTCGAACTTCGATATTTCACATAATAATGAGATGTTACCAAAAAACTATTCAACTTTCTAACTAGAACTACTATACTCTAACTCAATATAATGATAACGCATTACTAGTTAGTTACTTTTTTATGCCAAATTAAAAAAAAAAAGATCTCTTTTTTTCTGAAAACTACGATTTATTGGGAAAAAAAATCAAAGCCCATTATAGGATTTGAACCTATGACTTGCGTCTTTAAAATTGGTTCAAATTTGGTAAAATTGTTGACTTTTGTCAACTAACAAGGGAATGGATGGAATCTTCTGTCTGGACTTCAACTGAGCGAACTGAAATATTTGGAATTGTGGGTGCCATAAGTGAAAGGTTTGAGTATAGCCTGCAACTAAGTGAAAAATTTAGGACCACAGCTACAATTTTCCTTGTATATATGAGTTCCATTCGAGGCAATTCATCACTGATATGTTTTGTAGTAATGTTTATCAAGAATTATAATGGAAGGAAGAATTGAACATGTACTGTACACCGAAAAAAAAAAAAAATAGACGTCGAGATTAAAATAGAAGAAAATTGGAAAAAGAAAAGTAAACATTAGCTATTGCTATCACCCAATGCTTTAGTGATGATGCAGACTATTGCCCATTTATAATTGGGCGATCGCGCCAGGCTATCAAAACTAGCCGTTGGGCTTTTTTACCAATTCTGATTTCAGGTGACTTTTCATGAATTTTTTTTTAAAAAATTTTCATGGATGATTGCCACTCTTTCGTGTTGATATTTGGAACTATAAATGTGTGGTAGGTTTCCATAATCAATATTTTTTTAACATTATAAAAGTACCACAAAAATTGTTCTCAATTCAATTATCACAAACAAACTTCCTAGTGTTCTTCAAGTTCTTGGAATAAAAATTAAGTGTTTTCTTTTTGAAGACTTGTTATAATCTTACAAGCCATTTGTCGATGAACCCCTTTAAGCACTCGAATAATTCTAAAGGGAACAAATATCGTTTAAAGATAACAATTACTCGTTCAAGCATATTAAATTTTTTTCAGAGTTCTTACAATTATCTTTGTTATCTCCTTCTCCATTCTCTTAATTTTACAACATTTTCTTCAAATGTCACGTAGTGGAGGAATTTTTCGTCCCTCTTAAGCAAGTTATTTGCAATGTTTTCAAAATTATTTTCTCAAAATCAATTGAAATTGACATATTGTTGACAATTTTTATTCTTTGAAATTAGATTATTTTGGCATGTAATTATCACACAGACATAGCAGTTAAACTAACCATTAGGAATTCTTTATTACCTGCTCACCCATAATTCACCAATCTCCATCTAGCTGAAAGGGACCTTCACGTTCCTTCAATCTAAAACCTATAATTTTATTGAAAGTCACTCAATAATTTTATTCAATTAATCAGTTAAACATATTTTTGTTTTCAATTTGACTATTATGTCAATAAACATTTATTATTATTATTATTATTATTATTATTATTATTATTACTACTACTACTACTACTATTAGTCTACTACTACTACTACTACTACTACTACATCCATAAACGTTATATTCGGGACTTGACTTGTTTTTAAGCAACCAAATTTCAAATTTATTTTTTTTAGTGCTAAAAATTTCAAATTATTTGTTTTTTGATCCAAAGAAGTGACACATCCATGATAGTAAATGATGTGTATGTAAATATTGGGCTCATTATATTGCATTGATATAAGTTCATTTGACCTTTATTTTTAAAATTTCGTATTTCTTACACTCAATTTTAATGACACATTTCATTGAATCATTACATAAGTTGGATGATCAATTGAATCATACTGAAATTGTGTTATCAAAAAAAATGGAAGACTAACCTCGAGTGAAATTTTTCCATTCTTTTTGGATTTCTGATTTTAAAAATTTTGCGACGAAGTTTAGAGTATGGAAAATGTTTCATGTACATAACTATATACATAATATTTTACATAGTGATGAGATGTCAAATTGTAAGTGGAGAAGTTATTTGATTGATGAGATTTATATTCGTGTAAAAGTTTTACTTAAATAAATAAGTTTCAAAATAAATAACTTTTTTTATTAAAAAGTTACATATACAAATATATTCAGAAATAAAAGTGTTATTCCAAAAAAAAAAAAAAAGGAAACGAAGTATTACTTAAAAGGTAATTTTTACTTATTTTTAATTTTAAAGTTAAGGAAACATGTTCCAAATTTGGACTATGCTCCAATGAAAACAAACTATACTCATTTTTCACCTAGGTCCCTATTCTGGCCTGAACCAAAATTCACATGCAGCCTGCATTGGATTTTTTTTTTTTTTTTTTGTGAAGGTTAAAATTAAATTTTTGATAAATTTTAATAAAAGTTAGGGAAATATGTGATTGAAAAATTGTGAATACTATAAAATGTGCTATTAGAATTAATTGTTGACTTTAACTTAAATTTTTAATTGAGCCCTTAATTGATTTCTATTATTTTCAAAATATATTTTTCTATATCTTATTTTTAATTACACATTTTTCAATAAAATAATATTACATGTAAATTAAAAAAAAAATTTAACCACATATTTTCCATTAAAACACTATTTCGAAATACACTTTAGGCCAAAAAAAATTAGAAAAAAAAATGGAATTCAGATAGACTGAATTTTAATCCAAATAAAAGGAGAGTGGTACCAAATTTCAACCGCTTCAATTGAATTGACCAGCCAGGCTGTATAGCATTGGCTCCTCCTCGGAGCGCACGCTCTACAAATTTCTGGCCCCACATCCCAATTTAAGAGATTCTTTATTTCTTGATTCCTTCTATAATATTTTTACTCAACATATTATTTTATATGATAATGATCAATTTATTTGAAATATGATTTAAATAATTTGAAGAATAAAGTATTAAAAGTGGTAACTTGTTAAATATAATAATATAAAGTAATTTGAAAGTCAAATTTTGTATTTAAAGAGTTTATCATATCCCAATATTGTGCATTGTATTACAACCCATGATCGACATGTTCAACTCAGTTCAATTAGAAAATCGAGAACTTAACTTTATGAAAAATAAAAACTCGAAGTAAAGTTTGATGTTTTAAAATCCATTTACTAAATCAATGTTTGGCCAAAAAGGGGAAAATTGCAACTATGATTCCAATTTTTTCATTTAGTTGTAAATTATACCCAAATCTTTAATTTTTGCAACCACAATCTCAAAACTTTCGTTTTTGTTGCAGTTGAAGGACCATTGGTTGACCAAAAATTAAAATTTTGACTTACTATGACGAAATTAAAGAAGCATAAAATTGTAACTTTACATTTTTTCTATAAAATAATTAAAAAAAAATTATAACGTTGTTTCTCGTAAAACAATAGTTAACTTTTTCATTCTTTTGCACAAATTGATCTCACCTTTTCCAAAATTGATTTTTTTATTTTAATAAATTAACAAATAAATCCAACATTTTACTACAAAAGCACTCCAATGGACTATACACCCATTACTATCTATTTATAAAATTCTTGGTAATAATTTATAAAAAAAATTACTTATCAACGTATTTGGAAATGTATATGATTTTATTAGAACGTGTAATTTCATGTAATATTTCTAAAAAGGTTATGATAATATTTCACTTAACATTGTTGTTGCTCGCTCAAAATAAAAAATAGTGAAAAAAAATTAGAAAAACAAAAAGAAATGATAAAAATAATTCATATTAATAAATAACACTTCCAAACATATCATGAAGCAAAAATAAATGTTTTTATTTTCACTTGTATTATTAAAAAATAAAGTTTGACATGATTTCTCTAATTTTTTGAAAAGAAATGGTATGTTTGTATAAAACTATAACTTTAGGTGGATTTTCAAAACAATTAAAGTGTCTCTACCTCGTGCGAGCATATATCGAATTTTTCGCACCTAATCTCGCCAAATTTAAAAGTTCAAAATGATTAAGCACAATTAAATCCAATTAATAATAATAATTAATAAATCGAGCTCCAAGCACCATACAGCTAATGCAATCACACCACAAGCCCCATTTTAAAAGCATTACGCCATCATCCACATTTAGCACATAAACTAAACCACAACGTGCTACCCAAACCCCAAATTATACCATTTCCATAAATTTATTCAACTATTTCCAAAGTGTCTTCATCTATTATTCTTAAAATTCCTTATTCAAATTTTATTTATTGTACTGTCTAATCGTATAAAATAATTGAATCCATCACCACCAACAATACTTGAATTCACACTTTACATGAACATGCAATGTCCTTTTTCTCTTTCTTGTCTACAACATCTTTGAGCATATCCAATAATGGTGCAAAATTACCTTTCAGGATGGTCGAGTTAGTGGAACAGGTGAACGCGGAGACTAAATGACATGAGTTCCAATCATCTGCCAACATTTTCATTTAAATAAGGAAACCGATTCAATAACGAAAAAAGACCCTCACTTAAAAAGACACGACGATATCATTTAAATTTTCTCCTCTTTTAACATTAAGCATTTTCACATTTCAAATACAACATAGATCAGGTTTATATTATAGAAATAAATTAGGTATTTTGCCAAATGCAAAATGAGAACACTCTCAATTCTCAACAAAGAGCAATGGTAAAAGTTATAACAAGCCAGCCAGCCACACACCTACTTAAAAACAAAGCGTGCCCTGTTACTATACACAGCTCTTTCCGTTCATTCTTCGTTAGTAAGTAAACTTCTAATACTAGCCAACTCCAAAATCCATCATACCCACAAATTTTTTACCTCTCAAACAAAAAATAAATGAAAAAAAATGTCGAATTTTTGCATTAGTTGAGTAAATCCTGAGGAGGGCATAATTCTTTCCGGAGCTTGTGGGAGAAAAGCCTGCAAGCATCCATGCTGAGATCGATGGCAGCCGACAATGCCACGAAAGCTGCTGCATCCTCTGTACAGTTTACATGCTGCACGCTTATCTCCACCGTGGGTTTACTACTGCATTTTCCGCTGGCTCCTTCGCCTTCTACACTAGCAGACATCACGAATCCTCTGTACATACAGTAGGGCCAGAGTCCATACCCATAATCTCCACTGCCCCGTGGACTGCATATGGGAGACGTAGCGCTGCTTGGTGTTGACCTCCCATTGGCCGAAGCAGTCCCATTGCCATTATTGGCATTACGGTTATTCAGGTCGATGACAAACTTTCCACCTTTGCTGCAGCTGAGAGTGGACTCTGCCAAGACAATCCCAGCACCAGCTGGGGCCGAGTCAGGGATCAATTCAAACCTATAACCAAGTCCATCTGTCGAGCCACGTTCACGCCAAGCTTCCAGCCGTCCCCAGGGTTTCCAAGTACCATCACCTGGACGAAGAATTAGCCATGAACCAGGATTTGACCGGCTCACTCTGTCTGAACCGGGAGATGCAACAAATGGGGTAACCATGGATGCAGTCGCAACTGGTGAACCGGAGAGGTCATGGACTGTGATGGACCATCCTTTTCTTTCTTTTCCAGGCCTCTCCCTCTCACTTCCAAATGAACTTAACCAACCTCTCGCACCGCTTAGCTCAGATGGTAATGATCTGTAAATCATCAATTTCCTTAATTAACAAATTCTACAAGTAAAATTCACTCAAAAGACGATAATTACCCAATACTTCATTCACAATCAAGATTCCCTTGCAAAGCAAATTATTATATGAAATAGTGAACTAAACCTTAATGTGATCAAATAAACGTAGATTTGGTATTAAAGTAAATGATTTTGCTTTAACTTGAAGTGAGAGTGAAACAGAAGCTTTCAATAACCAATTGTAGAAAAAGTTTTTAAATAAGAACACAAGAGGCTACTTTTTTCAGCCTTCAGTTTTCAATTAAAAGAGTAAACGACCACAGATTTGTTCTAACGCTAATTAGACCCACTTCCAGTAAAATTCCAGCAAGAAATTGGATTAACAACATATAATCAAATCATTCAATAAAATTCAGTGAAAAATATGAACCTGCATCTTTGATTGCGCTCGCCAGTGGAACGAAAACTAAATTTGCAGGTAAAAACTGGCTGGCGAATACTTCCTTGAATTTGAAAAACTTGCGGGCTGCATTCGGGCTCCCTATCGAACTGGAACACGAATCTCGGATCTGGCTCCGACTTCACATTCAAGTGAAACTGAGCACTCGACGAACTCTTAACTTTACCCACATTAATCCACCCGTTGTGGAAGAGTACGGCCCGAGACTCCGTTCCAGCAAGATCCAACGGCACGGAGATTTTGCCCAGAAGTCGACCGGAGTTCACACCACAGGTGGTGCCGCGTCTGCCGGTGTAGATCGAGATTTTGAGTTCAGGCTTCTTTGAGGTGGCAAACAGCAAGGACTTCCCCGTGAGCCGATCAAGATCAGACTTGCTAAGATGAAAACTAGCGGCGAGGGTTTGTGTGTTTCCGTCAGGGAACTGAGTGTTCTCCGGCAGAATGTACGGAAACACCGCCGTTTGTAACGGGAAACTCTTAAGCTTAATTTTGCAGAAACACGGCGATGACGAAGGGTGCACCACCGACCTCTCTGGCTTCGACGCCACCGGAATCTTCAACGCCAAATTTCCTACAGTCAACCGCACAAAAGGACACGGATCCATTACTTTTTCTCCCCAAATCAAAATATATAAACAAAAGCCCTAACAACCCAGTTGAGAAAACAATGTATTTAACAGGAATAAGACTTGACTTCAAAGGATTTTGCTGGGTTTAATTAAGGAAACAAGGAAGGCGTATGCCAGTAAGACAGCAGCTAAAATGCGCTGGCGGGGACAGGGTAAAGAAGAAATAGAAGAGGAAGAAGAAGAATCCATAGGAATGCGTGCTAAAAGGAAATGGATGAACAGAGTGCGCAGTACTCCCCTACCTCTTCAGCGACACTCTCACTCACTGCAAATTTTTTTGAATGCTGAGAAAAATAAAAATAAAAACTCTTTTATCTTTTTATTATCTGGATTCAGGAGAATGGGACCCTCTCTTTTTTAGGTTTTGTTCAATGAAAAATCCTCCAAAAAACTCTCTCTCATAACATTTTGGAGAATTAAACCATTGGTCATCAACTTATTAATTTGGTACTATTTAGTCTTCAATCTATTTCTCTTAATAACTTAGTTTCCAACTTTTAATTTTGTAGTATTTTGAAACCTATTAATTAACTGATGTTAAATACCAATTTAATGGAAATTTAAGGGGCATTGACTCATCAATCTAATATCATAGAGGATGAGTCATGATTCATAATTAACATCACTAAATTTGTGTTTAATGCCATTAATGCTATAATTGCATCTCTCCTAACTTTATTATTAGAAAATTAATAAAAAATAAATAAAATTGGAGACTTGGAGCAACTAATGTGTTGCGAGCCTAGAGCAACACAAATCAATTTAGGATTAGATAACGATACAATAACACGAGCCTGTAGTTGGCGTAGGGGATACATGGATTGACTGTAAAGTTCAACGAGGAATGAGGTGAAAAGGAAATAATTATTTCATTTTTTTCTCCTTTCCTATTTTCTATTATTTATGCAAAACAAAGCTCATATTCATTGCACATGTTTGGTTAATATTTAAATAAATAGAAATCATTAAGTAGAGACCAACAATGCTACAAAAGTAGAAGGTCAAGTGTGTTTCTACCCAACCTTATATGAGTTGAGGACCAAATTGTATTATAATCCATAAAATGAGGACTAATACCACAATTTTCTATTACAATGTAAAAATTTTGAAAATTTTGGTTGGGCGTGTAGGGTGGGCGCTGCATTTAGTTGGTTAACCTAAGTCAAGTATGTCTGGGTTGGAATACAGCTGGATACAGCCTGTAATTGATTCCGTGCCCAATTTGAGATACTCAAAAGTTCTGACCTATTGCAAATGCAACGTAGGGACCACTCATTTTTCTTGACCAAATTGCCCTTATGCTTCCCCCAAGATTACCAAACTCTTTCTGACCCTACGATTGGATGACTAGGATAGTCTTGCTTTATCTTTCTGCCACGTGGCGTGACTAGACCCTAATATTGCATAGTGTTTGACAACCTTGAAACTAGTTTTTGCGGGAACTAGAATGTTCTAGATTTTTCTTTTAATCTTGCTCTTGGAGTTGCAATCTCATTAGACGAAAATGAGGTAAAAAATATTTTCCATATTTGATATAGATTCGTTGAAATTTATTTTCTTTAAATATATTTTTAATTATACATTCATAGTTCACATTTGGGTTGATAAAATTTTCCTATTTCTTAATCATATTTTTTAAAAATATAATCATTTTTCATAAAATTTATTCTCAAAAAATCTATCGAACATGCACATTATGTAGAAGCGTTCGTATTACGAGTAAAATTAATTTTGATTAATAGCCGGCATTTTTTTCTCAGAATTGGTGGAATCGAACTAGAACCAGATAAAACAATCGATCGGTTCTGTCTAGTTCATCTACTAAATTGGTCAATTTTGGGATCGTATGTTAAGAATTGATTTGTTCCGATCCAATTCTCGATACTATCTTGAGAGTCAATAGAGAATTCGGTTCTCCCGAATTTCTCTTTTGTTTGCACCAAAATGCACTAAATCTTTGAACATTAGACTCCAAAATTAACTCACGTTAAATTTTTTTTGTTTCACACACTTCTTTTTTCCTTTAATGGGTAATTGAAATTAAAATCTAAATAATTTTATAAATACTTTATAAATTCATAGTTTTAATACAATCCAATAGAAAAAATATATATTTTTAGTTCAATATTTCATAAAAATTCAATTTTCTCGATGTTTTCAAAGTGCTCGGCTTTCGAGAATCAAAATTCTTGAGGATTACTAGAAATAATTAGGTTATTGTTATATGAATTTTTGTAATAATTAATTTTCGGTTGAGATTTTATCATTTATGACTATTCACAATTTATTCTTTTTTTTTTTTGTCTTTATGAGTTGATCTTAAGTTTTTCATACTCTATTTTTATCTATTTTCAGCTAATAAGTAGTTTCATACTTTATTTTTATAATTTTCCAAGGGTAATTAGCACATAACGTCTCCACCTTTCATTGTTATTGTGGAAAACGTCCATATCTTTCATTTTTTGGCATTTTCACCCTTATTTCCACCTTCCATTGCGCAAAAGGTCATTTTCACATATTTTCTCAATTAAAAATTATGAAATGACCAATATACAATTCTCTTTAAATAAAACAA
The DNA here is from genome assembly GCA_903798385.1 of Fraxinus cuspidata. Lineage (NCBI taxonomy): Eukaryota > Viridiplantae > Streptophyta > Magnoliopsida > Lamiales > Oleaceae > Fraxinus > Fraxinus cuspidata. The sequence goes on from CAIGRP010042341.1 coordinate 9,781, forward strand.
AAAGAAAAAAAATTAATTGTAATCACAGTCCCAATTTTTTTTAAAAAGTCCAAATAAGTCACAGATAAATTATTAAATGGGTAATTAACACATAAAGTCCCTACCTTTCCCTATTATTGCAAAAAACGTCCCTACCTTTTAATTGTAACAGATCAATCCTACTTTTCATCAACGTAGAATAAGTGGTAATTAGCACATAACGTCTCCACATTTCATTGTTATTGTGGAAAACGTCCATATCTTTCATTTTTTGGCATTTTCACCCTTATTTCCACATTTCATTGCACAAAAGGTCATTTTCACATATTTTCTCAATTAAAAATTATGAAATGACCAATATATCATTCTCTTTAAATAAAACAAAAAGAAAAAAAATTAATTGTAATCACAGTCCCAATTTTTTTTAAAAAGTCCAAATAAGTCACAGATAAATTATTAAATGGGTAATTAACACATAAAGTCCCTACCTTTCCCTATTATTGCAAAAAACGTCCCTACCTTTTAAATTTTCTCAATTAAAAATTATGAAATGGTCAATATACCCTTCTCTTTAAATAAAAAAAAACAAAAAGAAAAGAAAATTAATTGCAATCATAGTCCCATTTTTTTTAAAAGTCCAAATAAGTCACAAATAAATTATTAAATGTGTAATTAGCACATAATGTCCCTACCTTTCCTTATTATTGCAAAAAATGTCCATACCTTTTTTTTTTTTACAATTTCACCATTAATTACATATTTAATTGCACAAACCATTATTTCTATTCATCCAATTTCTCAATAAAAAGCTGTGAAATGATAAATATACCCTTTTATTTAAATAAAATTTAAAGAATTAATTGCAATCGTAGTCCCAAAATTTTTTAAAAGTGCAAACAAGTCCACAATAATTTATTTTAAAAAAAGTGCAGACGAGTCTCAATTAAATTTATTTAAAAATTAAAAAAATTAAAAAAAAATAAAAAGTGCAAACGAGTCCCAAATAAATTATTAAATAATTAGAAATTAAAAAAATAAAAAATAAAAAAAAATATATATATATAGTACATTCGTCAATTCACAGTTTTTTATTGAGAAAATGGATAGAAAAATTTAAAGAATTAATTGCAATCGTAGTCCCAAAATTTTTTAAAAGTGCAAACAAGTCCACAATAATTTATTTTAAAAATAATTTTTTTTAAAAAAAGTGCAGACGAGTCTCAATTAAATTTATTTAAAAATTAAAAAAATTAAAAAAATAAAAAGTGCAAACGAGTCCTAAATAAATTATTAAAGAATTAGAAATTAAAAAAAAAATAAAAAATATATATATATATATAGTACATTCGTCAATTCACAGTTTTTTATTGAGAAAATGGATAGAAATAATGGTTTGTGCAATTAATTATGTAATTAGTGGTGAAATGGCAAAAAAGAAAAAAAGTATGGACATTTTTTGCAATAATATGAAAAGGTAGGGACTTTAAGTGCTAATTACCCATTTAATAATTTATTTGGACTTTTAAACAAAATTAGGACTGTGCTTGCAATTATTTTTTTCTTTTGCTTTTTGTTTTATTGAAAGAGAATGGTATATTGGTCATTTCATAATTTTTAATTGAGAAAATATGTGAAAATGACCTTTTGCGCAATAAGGTGAAAATGCCAAAAAATGAAAGGTATGGACGTTTTCCACAATAACAATGAAAGGTGGGGACGTTATGTACTAATTACCCATTTTTTAATGCAAATAATTGAACCGGATCGGACCGAATTGGAACTGATTTGTTCGGTTCTAGTTCGATTCTATGGTTATATATAAAATCAATGGTTCCATTTTAAAAATTTCCATTGATATTCGGTTCAGTTCGATTCAGTTCGGTTCCCTTTAAAGTCGGACTGAATCAGACCATGCATATTCCTAATTTTGATAGAAGATAAAGATACTCGAGGTATGTGCGATCGGTAATGATATTTATAATTAATGGGTACAGCTGTCATCTCATGTGACAACTTATTATTTGAGAAAAAAATTGAGAAAATTAATATATGAAATAATAAATTGTCACATATGATGACTACTGTAATCGTTAACTATAAATAATAATACTCTTGTGCAAATAATCAAATATTTATTGATTTCAATGCATTTTTGCATAATGTAATTCTCATATAGATTTAAGGAATTTATATGTAAAAGTGATTTTGACTCCAATACGTAGAGATCTAAATAATCTATGTATAGAAATATTTTGTTGCTATACTTGAAAGTTGTCAAATTAATTAGAGATATTCAAATTGCTGGCATGAATAAATATTGCCAATTACATGATTAGGGGGAACTAAAGCTTCTTCTTTTTGTGTGGTTTCTTTTATTTGTTGCCTACTTAATTATAATTGATTTTTCAACCTGGGTCTCCTTAGTTATAAGCTAATTAAGAGAAATTTATATCATAGCAAGTATTAATCAATATAAATAATTTCATTTATGTGTAATCTTCACTGTTTTAAAAATTAGGCTCGACCTAGTAAAGATAAAAGATCAAGAAGGGTCAAATGTCAAATAGTCAAACTTAACGTGCTGAAATTGGAAGTCTTAGAACCTTAAATATTTGAAATTTATAATTTATCTGATAATTGCTTTTGTTTTGTTTTTTTTAAGGATGTACATAGTTTCATTTGGTTCTGATTTCAACATAATCGAATCGAGTCGATGGTTTTTTTTAATAATGGAATCAAATGAATTTTTTTTAAAAAAAATATTGAAGCAAATGTCCAAATCAAAATTGAAACATTTGGTTCTGGTTTGGTTTTGTTCTATTTCATTTCTTAAGATTTTTAAACTTACACCTTATTCATAAGTTAGTAATATATCTAAATAAAAAATAAATATATTTTTTTTAAGGATGTACATAGTTTCATTTGGTTCTGATTTCAACATAATCGAATCGAGTCGATGATTTTTTTTAATAATGGAATCAAATGAATTTTTTTAAAAAAAAATATTGAAGCAAATGTCCAAATCAAAATTGAAACATTTGGTTCTGGTTTGGTTTTGTTCTATTTCATTTCTTAAGATTTTTAAACTTACACCTTATTCATAAGTTAGTAATATATCTAAATAAAAAATAAATATCAAACATTCAATAAATTCAAATTATCAATCATCAAAATTACAAAAGTCCAAACTAATAAACAAAATACAATCATAATTTGAATAAACAAATCAATTTTCATTATATACCAAAGATTATTTAATAAGTAATAACAATAATTCACTAAATTAATTGCAGTAGTTCGACTGCACACCCCTACAATAAAGAATGAATTATGCAAAACTTTTAAGTGATTGACTAATTCCATTTTTCGATCTTGAAAGAGTCTCTTCGACTGACATGATGAAATGCAATTTTGACGTGCCATGGCGTCATGTAAATTGAAATGGGGTGAAAGAGAAATGATTCAGATGAAAACAAAATTAGGATATACACAAGTAATTGGCTGTCTACAATGACACGGAACCGATGAATAGTTGTCTTCAATTAATGGACTATCTCAAATGAATACAAAAATAGGATATCCAATAATTAATATATATATAAAATAAAATAAAATTTAAGTTTGGTTCTCGATTCTAGAACTAGATCTGAACTAAAATCAAATGGTTCTTGACTCGAAGAACCAAAATTATTATTATTATTTTATAGAGTTGAACCGAGCCACTCAGTTTAGTTCGTTTCTTAATTGGTTTGAACATTTTGTCCAACTCTATTTTTCTTGAAATTTTACTATTAAAAATTTTATTATTCAAAAAAGCAAGTATCAATGTTGAAATCATAAAGAAATGAATAAATCTGCACGTACAGAACTATTCATTTACCAAAATAGTTGCAGAATAATAAAATTCCAAAAATACCCTTTTATATAGAATTTGCAACTAAAGTCACTATAAGAATATAAAAACTTAATCAAGTCCCCCAAAAATTTTATAAACTCAAAATCTTTAATAAATTCAACTTCAAATATTATACAAGACTTTATTGATCTAAGGATAATATATTAGAAA
>CAIGRP010042343.1:0-26761 GCA_903798385.1 Fraxinus cuspidata
TGTACCCAAGTCCGAACATCATAGCATGTGGCCACTGCATCTGCTTTTCCTGGACGATGCACAGTTAGACAAGTATAAGATGCATGCGTAAATGGAGTGAGCCCTCGTTCACATGTTCGTGCAAATGTTGGAATTGATGTTGAAGCCATGACGCTCGTTTATTGCCTCAGTCTCGACTGGAATATGACACACATCTTGAAAGAGAGAAGGTATTGCATTCCATACATTCATTCGAAAATCAAACAATTTAGAAAAAGTACAATATAGATATGCTTATTCCTTAACATTTACTCAAAACAACCCATGTTGGTGTCATGCATCTTTAGTTACATTGTTGATGTCAAACATCTCAATATTTGAACCGAGCTTGTCAGCTAGAACACTTAAGAGAATCGCTTTAGAGCATTTAACAATTGACCTTTTTGTCAATATGCTATCTAAAGTATTAGAACTCACAACAAAACTCCACCATAATGTACCAGTGATAAATTATTGTGGATGCAATCCCTAATGTACTCTTCTTCCTTTCTACATCACGGTCACATCTGCATCCGCATTTCTTTCGAATTTTGTTTGTAACCATTTGTAGCTCTACATTGCACAGTTTGACATGTTTATTAAATCTCGCACAAAGGGTCCAAAATCATAGTGCGTGTTTTTTTAACACATTATTGGACAATTGGAGTTCCACATTCACAATTTGGCATCTCTTTGAATCTCATATGCGGGTTTGGTATTCAGTACTAGATAGTTGTACTTGTACATCGCACAAATTGGCATCTTCATAGAATCTCATCCAAAAGATCCGAAATCTCTAGTGTAGATTTGATACTCAATATTAAACTATCTTATGAACAAAATTTTAACCTCTTTTTCTTTCTTAGTGTTGTTAACAACTATCCTATCTTCCTAGAAAACACACCACGAATACAAAAAAATTGAGTCACGGATTATGATTTTGGCTCTTGAATTGAATGAGTGGTTGGTTGAGGGTAACCCACCACGAGAAACCACTTGTGACCTTTGAGTCAAAAAGAATATTCTTTTGAGCTAGCTAGCAAGAGTATAATCCCCCAGCTAATAGCATATAATAGCCATGGAATTATTTTGTGGCTTTCTCCTTGTCCTCTTACGGAACTATGGCCATTTTGTAGAAAATCCTAGTTGATTCTAAGTGATTGTGATCATTCCATGATCAATGCGGCTTGTTCAGAATGTTATATTATGCCATGTTTGATTTGGATAAAAATAAGATTTTTAATAGATTTTGAATAAAAAAAAATGATACAATGCGTGGTTGAAAAATGTGTGAATATCATAAAATATATGATTAAAATTAATTATTGACATTGATTTAAATTTTAATCTAATTTTTAGATGAACCAAATAGGGGCTAGGTAATAACATTGAACACGGTGTGTTAAAATACAAAGTAATCAAAAGAGGATTACCTTTATTTCCTTGGGAAAATGAAAATTTTCTGCCATGTTATTTTCCAATATTTGTGCAGGCACTTTTTAGATATTTTATGAAATTAATGAACTGAAATATTTTTCTATGTTTAGTGAGTGATATAGATGACTTTGCAGTAATTAAGATTCGATTTTTCATTTTTAATATTGATTACTCTAGCAAACAAGTTGTTTATTTAACCCCTATTTGATCCACATTCTTAAAAAAAAAAAAAAAACATTCTTTCAAAGTTTATTTCTAATCACACATTTTTCAATAAAATAATATTATACGCAAATTCAAATTTTTTTCTTATTTTTAAACTATATATTTTTTATCACATCGCATCACATCACATCATAAAATGTATTCGTTTCTCAATAATGTACATCACACACCACCTTAATGCCCGTAATTGTGTGTTACACATGCATGTGCATTGAACACATACACACACATTGACACATATTGCATAGATAATGGATTTTCTACGGTACGCAGCTTTCTAAGCTCATGTTTGGCGTCAATAAAAGATCCGATTAAAATTTATGTTAAAGTCAATAATTAATTTTAAAAACATACTTCATAAGATCCATAACTTTTCAATAACATATTTAATTAACTTTTATCAAATTTTACTAAAATTTTTTTTTGATCTCTACCAAATAGGGGCTAAATGTTACTTCTCACATGGGAAAAAAAAATCAATTTTGCTTAGTAGTCAAAATAATATTTTAAGATTACCTCATTTTCCCTCTATCTTTTATGATAATTGGATGATAATTTCGTTAATTTTTTTTCTAATGTATAAAAATTTGATTTCGTGGTTCGATGGTATCATTTGGAACGGATGTTTTCCATTTCTTCTGCACCCTTTGAAAAAAAAAAATTATAATAATTTCTTCAGCACCTGCTACCTTGTCATAATACAATATAAAAAAAAATTCAACAAAAATTTAAATTTTATGAAAGCATGTTGGATTTATAAAATTGAAGACTTAAAATATGATTTTGAGTCGATTTCTCCTATATTGCACCCGACATCATACCTCGCCTCACTTATCCAAAGTTGCAATCAGTTTGTTCCAACTACTAATGAAGAGATCGATTTTATAAACAACTTACTAAATATAACATAAAGCTGCAATTTGGCCCTCATTAAATAAACATTGATTTTTTTTATTTATTATTATTATTTTTTAAAATGTCTCATCAACAATTTTATCTAGACTCTCAAGTTACTTGAGAAGAGGAAGTGTGTGTATATATATATATATATATATATATATATATATTAGGATATGTTTAACTTCTTGAATTATAATTTATAACTATATTTAATGATTTTTATGTGGAAATATAATAAATCCGTATAATGTTCTGATTATGAAATTATGTGTATGGTTCATGTTAAAAACAAGAACAATATTTTACAATCTATAATTAAATTATCATAAATTTCAAGTATACTAGAATTTAAATTATCGAGTTTACACTTCTCAACCATAGAAGTATATACGCTCGCAAAATAGTCTTTTGCAACCCGAAAAAAGAAATTAGGACTTCTTATCGAATATGTAGTATATATTGTTTTGATGAAGTGTTCTTTATCTTGGGAATAATTGAAATTTGAATAGTTCTTAATATCATTAAATAAAACAATAATATATGTTGTATAGTTCAGTATAATTTAGTCAATGTTTGGTTTAATTAAAAAATTGATAAAAATTTAATTCAAACTTAATATTCAATTTTAACTACACATTTTATAGGATACAGAACTTTCAACCATTTTTTAACTAAATATTCATCATTTTATTTTTTTTATCAAAATCTAATAAAAATCTAATTTTTAACAAAATCAAATGAAGGTTTAATATTACGTATCGACACCAAACCCTTGTTTGAGCCCACACCATCCAAAAATTTATTTTTTTTCAAATTCATTTTCAACCACACATCTTTTCATAAAATATTTTGGTCGTAAATCTGAAACTTTTTCCTACTTTCTAATCACACTTTTTTTTTTTTTTGAAAAATCACTATTACAAAACTCATTTTAATATAAATATGGGGCTTAACACAAGGCTTCTCTAATAGTGGCCAGTAGGGTGGTCCTGACCAAAAATTTCAAATTTTATTTTTATATGATTTTTTATTTTTTATTTTTTTTATCATTAGTTTTCGAGTTGGAAACCATGCTACACACTGTGCCTGTGATTATGTATAAATAATGTTTAATCTTTTTAATAATGATATATATTACAAATGATCCAGTAAATAATCTCACATCATTTATGTAAAAGTATGGATGTAAACGAGTTGAGCCGAAGGTAGCGGCTCGGATAAAAAATATCTTGGACTTTTTTGTCCAGAGTTGAGCCAAGCTCGACAGAAAGAACAAAACTCGACTCTGGCTTCCGGCTCCGACCTTATTGAGCTGAGTTTTTTTTTTTTTTTTCAGTCCTGAAATTTGAAATTTTTATTAAAAAAAAAATGATACAAGCATTGCAGCTGCCTATGTTTGGATATTGGGACAAATTTAGTGCTAGTACTTTGCCAATTTAATAATTATATAGTCAATAGTAGATTAATTAATTAGGAGTCGAGGCTTATTAATTAAAAAACTGAATTAGAATTCACACTTGGCCCTGTTTGACACACATTCTCTAAAAATATATTTTTTCAAAATTCATTTTTAACCACGCGTACTTCAATAAAATAATATTTTTCATCACATCAATAACTTTTCTTTACTTTTTAACCACGTATTTCTTATCATATCACTATTTAAAATACATTTTTTTCTCGATAGCATCCAGCAAACACACCCTTATGCTCAATGACAAAGACTGGAGAATAAGGCAATCTTGTTAGATTTTTTGAATAATGGGATAAAAATAATATATGTACTAGATTAATTAAAAAATGGAAATCGTTGATTTTATCCATAATTATATAATTAATAAATAATTAAATTACTAGCATCAATTCTAATCAATACTAATTAAGTGCTCGTGTAAACAGGCAATTGTAGCTGCTGCTTTTTTGCACAATAACTGGCCCATGTTCACGGGCCGGCTCGAGCTATGGTCGATGCCAAAAATAAGGCTCGGCTAGAGCCTCAACTCGGTCATGTCGAGCCTTGAGCCAAGTCACGGACTGTACGAGTCAACGAAGCAAATTGAAATCCCTATATAAAAGTCCAATCCAAACCAATAACATAAACAGTAAACAACAACTTAATACAAACAAAGTTACAGCCAATGTTGAATTTGATAAAAAAAATGCACTTCCAATTTCAGTACTTGTAAATCTTAAATCAAATGCAATCAATAGAAGAACTTGGGAAATACACATAAGATTAAGAAATATCATTTTTTACTTAACATGCACAATGGAATATAAACAAAATTTTCAATTCTCACTAAGAATTTTCTTTGTGTTTAGATAGAAATTGTGATAAAAATTATATATATATTTTTGTAAATTTTGCATATTCTTTTGTCGATTTTGGAATACGAACAATTACGATATGCAATTCACAATTGTCGAATTATCCAGTTTTCAATGAAAATTCACACAAGTAACAAAAATGAGAGAATTATGGTTTCTTTTTTTTTTTTTTTTTTACCAGCAAGATAATGAATTGTGTTCTATCCAATTTTTCTGATACTCTAATAGCTTATTATTATAAGTTCAAGAGGGTTTGACACGTCTTTTAAACTTAATCCGATCCAATATTTAATGAATCAAATTAATTAAATTTAGTCCATGAATTAATTAATCTAANTTTTGATATAATCAATATCAATAAATTAAATAATCTATTTTAATTTATCATCAATTCACATCGTCGTCCCAAATTGACATCTTGCAATGTATCAGGGCAATACATGTGACGGAAAATGTTATGTGATATGATAAAACCAAATATATTCGTTTGTGAAACTATAATCCTTTCATTAATATGATCCGATCAATTATTTAATATGAATGTGTCATCTTAATTATCATTCATATCTTTCATTTCAATATTAAGCCAAATGTAAGTCAAAAAATCTTTTTCAATTTATGAATACACATTAGCCAAGGATTTTGTTATTAACTTAATTGAATAAAATGTAGATCATAATCTCTTACTAAGAATGATGAATCATCTATTGATCATCTATAACTTTCATATGATTCTTCGTATTAGCAAACCTTGGTAGATCCAACATCACAAAAGTATGATTGTCATCATATAAGGTACTATAATAATCTCAAATCGAAAGACCAATTTTATTACCAAACGTTAGAGATTAACCATTAACACTCAGATAGTTATCCATGTGGAATCTCCTCAATGGGTCTCCAATATTTTGTTCTATAACTAAACATCAACATATTCATTTAAGTGTCACCACACTTTAACTTATGAGATCAGCTACTTATAGTGGTGTCAAATGGGTCGAGCGGTTCATCAGCTAGGCCACTTGACTCGTGGACAGCTCGAACTCGTCAAATGATGAGCCCGAGCGGGATTTGACCCGCCCACAAGCTCGCCATGAACAATAACCGAAATGGTCATTTCTTTAAAAAAAAAGTGACAATTTCGATCACTGTTGGAAAGTTCAGAAACGGTCACTAAACTATGAAAGTGGTCATTTTGGTCACTTTATTTACTTTTTCTTCCTTCTTTTTTTTACTTTATAAATACCCCAACCCATTTTCAATTTTGTTTTCACACAACATTCCAATAACTTTTACTCTCTTCCACATTCTGCAATCTACTACATTTTTATTTGAACCTTCAATTTCAATTATTAAATATCAATTATCACACTACAAATTTACAATTACAATCTTACTCATTAACTTTCTTTCAATTCTTGATTTCTTTCCATACTCTTTATTTACTTACTTAATTACTTCATTTACATTTCATTACAATTCACAAATGGATCCACACTCATTTGTCGAGGGATTTTTCGGTATCGGAGGCAAATCACCTATAACGCAGCAAAGTCAATTTCAGAATAAATTTATCGGTCTAAATGAAGTACAAATTCTCGAAATATTCTAAATTTAGATGCTCATGAAAGTAGTAATCCAATTGATTTAGATAACGTTGATGTTCCCAAAGCGAAACAGGATGAAGAACATAAATTAAATATTCCCGATACAAGAGGGAAGCGAAAGGGAAAAAACAGGCAAAATGTAAGATTACTTTAAATTGATTTCAAGGAGTCGTGTGGTCGATGGAGTCTCAGAGTCTAAAGCAGTATGTTAAACTGTCAACAACGATTGGCACGACAAAAAAAATCTGTATCACCCATCTTAACCATCACTACAAAGCATGTACGCCCAAACATGGGCTTCTTGCTGCCGATCAAACGCAACTGCAATTTGATAGTACAAGCGTCGGTTCTACTTTTTCGCCACTTTTCACGTGGATATATTCGGATGATAAAGCTTGAACTAGAATGGTGAAGCTCGTTATCGCTACTGAGATGCCTCTAGTAATAGCGAACAAGCAACATTCATTCTCGTGTGTGAAAGAATATCTTCAATCGAGGTACGTTGGGATAAGTCAAAACACTCTTTATTCAGATACAATAGAATATTACATTCATACAAAGACACAATTGATTACCGATTTGTAAAAATATGGGGGTGTTTTATATTTAATTTCAAATATATGGGAAGAGATTAATAAAAGAGGTCATAGACCCACTTTGGTGTATGCATAAAAAATTATTATTTTTAAAATTATTGAGTTCCCCCACAATACTAACAATATATATACGCTATTATGAACATTATTAGAGAATATCATTGTGAAAGTAAAATTCATTCTTTTACATTCGACATCACTAGTGTTAATAAGACAGTTATTGATAAATTATGTAAGGTATTGCAACTCGATTTTGGTGGTTATTTGTTTCATACGTTGAGTGTACCATATTTTTTATTTAATTGTGCATGATGATTTAAAACATATTAAGAATGAAATTTAAAGAATTAAGAATGCACTAGTATATATCACGATTTCACCTAGTAGAATGTTTTGAACATTTAATAGCTGAATTTTATAACAATAGACATATTAGAAACGATTATAAAACTATTTTGAATTATTCCAATTAGGTTTTAGCTTTTAAAATTTAAAAAATCTTTAACAAGTTTTTATAACTCTACAAATATTTTATCTGAAGTTTATTATCCCACCAACTATATGGTGCTTGAACGTCTTTATATAATTGCAAGCGTTTTTCATATATACAAAAATGGACTCGATTTTAATGCAATTATATATTTTATGGAATTAAAGTTCCGAAAATATTGAGAATACTTACCTATATTATTCTCTTTAACATGCATCATAGACCCTCGTTACAATTTATCCGGTACTAAATATGTGATTGATCAGAGTTCAAGAGTTTTAACTTTTAGTACACCTATCACTTATAAAAATTTAGCAAAGCGTTTTTCATAAATACAAAAATGACCTCGATTTTAATGCAATTATATATTTTATGGAATTAAAGTTTAGAAAATATTGAGAATACTTACCTATATTATTTCCTTTAACATGTATCATGGACCATCGATACAATTTACAAGTACTAAATATGTAATTGATTAGATTTCAAGAGTTTTAACTTTTAGTACACCTATCACTTATAAAAATTTAGCATAAGCTTTATGTGAAATGTGTGAATTATATGTAGAACGAATGTGTGCAAATATTAGTCATGTACCCTCTGCACCTACTTCTTCCCTTGATATTAAAAAAGACGACGCTGAAATATCAACTTTATTTGAATGCATTAACATGTATAGATATGATGCAAATGCAATAAGTTCCTCTAGTAGTAGTTTGTTTACTGCATATAATCAAATATCAGACGCATGTCCAAATGCATTGCCTGCTGAATTAATTGATTACTTTAATCATAATATGCCTAATAACAAAACAATTAAAAAAGTTCAGAAGAAGTAATTGAATTCTAGCAAAAGTATGAACGACGATGGCTAGTGGTTTCTCCGAATACAAAAGACCTACTAACACCTCTGGTTAACCCTATAGCTTCGAAGTCTGCTTTTAGTGCATGTAAGAAGGTTCTGTTTGAGCTCAGGAGTCGACTGAAAGAAAATATTTTGGAAGTATTAATGTGTGTGAATGATTTGAAAGACGCTCATTTCCGACTGCAAGATAAATATGTCGAAATTGCATGTCGTCTAGGTAAGTAATATTTAATTTAACCATATTAATCAAAATTGTTCGTATAATACTGTTTTTAATTTTCTTAAATAATTGTACACGCAACAAGTTGTCTGTATATAATTTTTAATTCCGCCTACTCGAAATTTAAGTAGTCGATCCCAAGTTTAGATAAATGATGAGAGTTTATCTATTATTTTTCTTAAAAATGAAAATTAAACGAGCTCGCGAGTCAAAACTCGACTTGGCCCACGAGCTCAGCTCGTGCTTACAGGCATTAGAGCCGAGCCGATTGTCCCTTAGCTATTTACTTCACAAGTAAGAAATGTCACACGTGATAATTTATCCATAATAACGATATCAGTATCTCGTCGTTACTTACGATCATTGATGATTTAAGATTTAGTCATATGTAATTTGTATCTCACAATCATAACTTATTGTGATCAACAAATTACTAAGATTTAAATCTACAAACTCTATGATTTAATTTAATTTAACATTATTTATATAATAGATCTGCCATGAAATGCATTAATAATATATTAAAGAAACAATTGCAGCAACAATCCCTAACCTTTCACTTTTCTACAGACTCTACCACAACCTTCACTTTGTGCGACATACGATTCCAAACTTTTCAAAAAGATGCACCTAGGGTCTAAATGAATGAATTTGACCGTTAATTAACCAAAAAATTCAAAAATTAATTAACCTTGACCAGATTAAAAAGGGCAAATGATATATTTACATTTTTCCAAACATTAAAATTAGAATAATTAAACTAAAAATATAAAAGAAGAAATAAAAGAAATATGCCCTACTCACCCCACCTCCAACTACCCATCTTTATCATCACATTCTTCTCCTTGTCAACAACGACCACCTACAGTTGCCCACGCCATATACATCTTCTTTTCTAAATTATTATACATCCAGCGTTTAATGGATATGTGGCAAAAGCTGTTAAATCGTAGATATGGAACCTTGATACTATGCAGATGAAAAATGAAATCAGGCAATTGAAGGATGAAATCAGTGGTCATTATAGTCAAACATGAGCTCCAAATTAGGCAATTTCCCAAGCGTGGTTGAATGAACCTAGGATGTAACACTTACAAGCTCCTACTTGTACTAAATTCAATCACTTATGTATCTAATATTATAAGAGTCTACACGACAGTCATGTTTATATTACAACAACTCTTTGTCAGAGGATTTGGAATATTGTCAATTGTGGGAACTCGTTCATATTTTTATGTCATTTATTGTATTATCTTTTCGATGAGATGATATCACATTAACATATGTTTGGATCCTTGATGAGACCTTAGTTTTTTCACTTGTACGATGGGTCCATTGCCATCACAATGTAGAAGCATGTGATCAACAAAGTTAGGAACTATTCCAAATATAATGAAAAGCTTTCTGATCCAGACCACAACCTTTGTTGTTTCTAAAGCAATAGTGCACAATGCTTCTGCCATTGAGTCAATGATTATTTCTTGTTTAGAACCTTTCCAACACACCGTTTAAAAGTAAACTAATATTCGGATTGAGATCTGTTATCATTCTAGTTTGACTAGAAGTTAGTATCATAAATCCATGAATTCTCAGTTCATTTTCTCTAAATAAAACCTTCTCAAGATTTATCCTACTCGCACTATCCTCTATTAGAATGAACTGTTTCTCTAGGAAGACGATATGTCTTGAGACGAAGATTTGCTTCTCAATGATATTATAGAATTGATATCTAAGTATTTCTTTTGGATATCGCACAAATATGTATTTATCGAATTTAGACTCAAACTTATGCGATTCAGTGTGCTTCACATAAGTATCACAACCCCGAATTTAATATGAGATAGATGGATCTTCTACCTTTTCATAACTCGTATGGAATTATGTCAACCAATTTAGATGAGACACGATTTAGTGCATCGCACGTGACAATCATTACATAACGCCAAAATGATTTTGAGAGATTTGCGTGGCTTGTTATTGATTACACTATATCTAATAGTGTACAATTCCTCCTTTCTGATACAATATTATATTGTAGTGTATGTGTAGGAGTCAATTGCGAGAGAATGTTATTCTCTTTTAAATAATCTAAAATTCTCACTTTTAGATATTCTCCACCTTGGTCAGGTCTTAGTGTGAGAATACATTTATCTATTTATAGCTTGAATCCCTTGAACCTTTCAAGAGTTTTATAGTTGAATTTCATTAAATATGCATGATCATTTCTGAAATAGTCATTAGTAAATGTGATGAAATAAGAGAAACACCATCTAACATTAATTGACATGGGTCTACATACATTATTATGTATTAGACCCAATAATTGTACAAATCTTTCACATTTTCGAGCAAAATGGGATTCACATTTTTCAAATGATTTATTATCATTTTACCTAAATATACATCTCTATGTAATTTTGGAATTCTATTCTCATTTATGTAACCAAATCTGTCATGCCAGATATAAGTATTATTCAGATTATCATTTTTATACATTTCAATTTCTATACTCATTATAGAATACTCAGTATTGAGAATATAAATATCATTTGTAATTTACTATAACCATTAAAATATTATCAAGATAGAAAATTGTCCTTAATATTAAAATAATTCAAGTATACACATGAGATTCAAATAATGTTCTTGGTAACAGTGAGAACAGATTAACATTTCTCTAAATCTAATACTAAGCCTAAAGGCAATGGTAAGAAGTATGCTCTTACTAGTAATGCAGCAACATTTGTTCATTTTCAACATATATGTCAAATTTTCCCTCTTGTAGTGGTCTACTTTTATTTAGGTTTTGCATATTTATACAAATATAAGATTCATATCTGGTATCTAATACCAAAGAAGCTAATGAAACAGACATAAACCTTGTAATCTTTCTCCCAATGACCTTTCATTCTAAAATGATAACAAATGTCATTAGACTTGATAATGTCCACATTTACTTTGACTGCCTTAGCCATCTTAGGTACTTTCTCAAAGCCCCTTTAGACTTCCTCTTAGTACCTTAGAGGAATCAATGGCTTGCCTACTACTAACTTTGATATTGGACTTAACAATCTTAAGCATGTTCAACAACTCAATGAATAGCTCTTTGGCAAAGATTGCAAAACCAAGTTAATACTTAGTCCATGGTTCATGGCTGAACCCAATTGGAACAACTTCTCAATGCCGATAAGTACATGAGTACTAATTGAAAATTCTTGTCTTTTTGCACCAGTATAGTGGCTTAGAAGTCTCGTATCCTTCCACACGTGATCGTTCATCATACAACTATTTGAGTTGAAAAATCATGTGTTAGTATCTCTATCCTAATGTTGCTTTTGTACTCAGATGATATAGCTGCAAGCATCACACATGTTACAAAACTATCGTCATCACTATGTTTTATAGCAGTCACCTCTTCCTTAATCGAATCATCTGTAGGCGTCTCTGGAAAGGGCTGCTCAAAGATATAACCAAATTTCTCGTTCTTGAGAACAATTCTCAAATATTCAAGAAAATTTGACTTGGTCGTAGCATCCAAAATACCTATCAAATAATTGTGATTACTCATGATTCAACAAACATAAATGACAAAAAGTGAAAGAATAATATAAAAAAATGCATCAATTAATTTATCATGATCTTTTATTAAATTAATTACGCTCCCACTATTTTACTCAAATTTATGGAATCCGTATTTGACTCCTAATGAGTTGAGATCTCATTTGTTATATTAAGAACTTGAGTGCACTTAGCAAATCTTAATAAAACATTTATGTAGTTACTATTATCAATTGTATCTCCATACAACTCGCTGATCATTAAGCCGACAACTCTTTGTTTTCACACATCTTATATGTTAGTTTAATATGTCTCTAACATTTACTTATTTGAGTGTACTCAATAAAAGATAAATTTTAATTAAGTCTAACTCATCATTTAAAAATATTTAATACTTCATAGTGTCAAAAATATCTCGAATAGACCAGCCTTGTATGTACTCAACAAACTGAGATCGTTTGAGAACTCTATTTTTTCACTATAATGATGGAAGACATTATATAAATATGACTTAGTATTTTTACGATTATGGATTTATATTATCTAGTCTTCTCGAATTATAAGGAAGACTAGTTAGTCAGCTTGTATAGGGTATTGTATTGACTCAAACAATGCTCAATCTCTATGGTCTCCTCCCATTCTTGCATACTCAATTAATTCAACTGCTACATGTATCTTATACTAGTTGGCACGCAGATCCATAATAATTACAACGGACCCGCAGGTCCAAAATAAATAAGAGCTCGTAAGCCCGAAAAACAACAAGAATAAAACTATTATTTAACACATTCGCATGGTCGAGTCTATAATCATTCACGGATATAACATTCATCATATAAATGCTTTCTTATATAATAACTAATATTATATGCATATATATTTCAAGTATTTAGCACCGAATGTAGTCTAAACTAATTTATGCAAATGGATCGAAATAATTAAATAATTAATTTAATTAACTAATTAATTTAATTAGCAAACTCATTTATTTAAAATCAAATACAAAATTAGAGTCAAACTCTAATTCCAAAATTATAGGGCGGAATTATTTAATTAAAATTCAATTCTAATTAAATACTAAATTAGAATCCAACTCTAATTTCAAAACTTTAGTGCTGATTTATTTAATTAAAATCAAATTTTAGTTAAACACCAAAATATAGTCCAACTCTAATTTCATAAAATTTAACAACTTAGAGTACAACTCTAATTCCAAAGTTTTAGGGTGAAACAATTCAATTAAAATCAAATTCTAATTAAATATCAAATTAGAGTCAAACTCTAATTTCAAAAATATATTAATGTGAATAATTTAATTAAAATCAAAATTTTCTTAAATACTAAATTAGAGTGCAACTCTAATTTAAATTGAATTAACATTAATTTAGGATAAAAACTTTCAAATAAAATAAAATTTCATTTAGAGTCAAAGTTAAAAATTTAAGTTAAAATCCAATTTTAATTGTAGTATAAAATTAGTCAATTTTAAATAAAATTTTAATTTGGGTCAAGTTTGAATTTTGGATCAAAACCCATTTTAAAATTAAACTTAAAACTATTTTAATATTTAAATTCAAAACTAATTAAAATTGCAACATGACCCAAATATTAAAATCAAAAGTAGGTCCTTCAATTTAGAAAATTGCACGATAGGTCTTTTATTTTCAAATTGCAAAAATCATATTGCAAGCAGGGCCTTGCAACTTTACAAGTTGCATTAGAGACCCCGCTTCCAACACTGCACACTTGGCTGAAAAACCCTAAGGAGTCACCTCTTCCTCTTCTTTGCAATGTTAGTTCCCGATGCTATATAGGGATTCAGTGAGCCATGGCAAGCAGTGCAACGTGCTGCTGTTGCAATAGCATGGCGCTATTGCAAAGCAGCAATTGACGTTGTTGCTGTAATAGCAGCAACGTCGACACTACTTTTTGTTAGCACCAACGCTCGACAGCGACATCGAGCGCCTCTATGATGTGCGTGACCGTGCTGTTTTTTACGCAAAAGCTGCCGTGATTTGCATAATGCCTCATGTGCCAGTAGCGGTCGTTACTGCCAGCAAAGCCTTTCGATCCATATTTTTGACCCAAAATTGATTTTCATTTCAAAAATAGATTTTTGAAGATAAAATATATTTTTTAAAATTCCTAGATTCAAGAAAAATAATGAACAATCAACTTTTGATTGTTCTGAGATGCGAAACAATTTCTAACAAATACAAAACTCCGATACTATTGTTGAAAATTAACTTAACATACACAATGGAATATGAACAAAATTTTCAATTCCCACCAATTATCTTCTTTGTACTTAAATAGAAACTGCAATAGGAATTATATATTTCATAAATTCCGCGCACACATTTGCTGATCTTGAAACATGAACAATCACGATATGCAATTCAAAGCTGTCCAATTATTTATTCTCCAATGAAAATCCACACAGGGAACAAGAATGAGAGAATTATGATTTTTTTTCTTGTGCTGAAAAAGATAATGATTGTGTTCTATACAATTTTTCTGAAACTCTAATAGTATATTAATATAAGTCCAAGTAGGTTTGACCCGTCTTTTAAACTTAATCCGATCTAATATTTAATTAATCTAATTAATTAAATTTGGTACATGAATTAATTAATTAATCTAACTAATTAATTCGGACATATTAACAAACAACCTAATTAATTAATTAATTATTCAACAATTGTTAATTAATTAATTGGCAAATCTCATTCTTCTGGTTCTCATTTGATGTATGACCCATTAGATTCTCGATCACAATGCATAATGACGTGAACTATTATTTTAATCTAATCAAAATCGATAAATTAAAATACCACATATTAATTTATCATCAATTTACACTCGTCGTCCCAAATTAACATCTAGCAATGTGTCAAAACAATACATGTGATGGAAAATGTCATGTTGTATGACAAAATTAAACTTGTTCATTTACCGTGAAAGTATAATCACTTCGTTAATATGATCCGATCAATTACGAGATATGGATGTATCAATCTCAATTATCGATCATATGTTTCGTCCCACTATAAAGTTAACGTAAGTCGAAAACTCTTTTTTCCACTTATGAATACACATTGTCTAAGAATTTCGTTATCAACTTAACTAAATGAAATGTAGATCACAATCTCTTACTATCTAAAAGTGATGAATCATCTATTGATTATTCATAACTTTCATATGATTTCTGACATACCCGAATGATGTCGTATTAGAGTCCATTGGCAGAGCAACCAAAGTATGACTGTCCTCATATAAGGCACTATAATAACCTCAAATCGAAGGATCAATTCCACTACCGATCATTAGAAATTAACAACTAGCACTCAAATAGTTATCCATATAGAATATCCCAAGTGAGTCTCCAATGTTTTGTTTTATAACAAAATATCCACGTGTTCATTTAAGTGCCACCACAATTTAGTTTAAGAGATCAGTTACTTACTTCACAAGTAAGGAATGTCAACGTAATGGTCTATCCGTAATAACGATATTCGTATCTTATCATTACTTACGACCATGAATGATTTAAAATTCAGTCATATATAATTTGTATATCATAATCACAACTTCTTGTGATTAACAAATTACTAAAATTTGAATATACAGACTCTATTATTTACTTTAATTAAATATTATTTCAATAATAGATGTGCCATAAAATACATCAATCAATTTATTAAAAATTTTTGTGTCCAAAATTGATTGTAACTAAGACATAACACTTACACCTGCTGTATCATAGGGCTTTAGAGAAGAAACCCAGAGGATAACAAAAAGAAATGTGGTTTCTTGCTTTGTTGGTTGGTGATGTTCTTTTATATGAATTCAATTGTGGCTTCTTCGTGCTTTATTTTCAGTAGAATTCTGAGTAAAAATACACTTATGATTGTACTTTCTTGATCCTCATCCATCGGCTCATTTTTGATATACTATAGCGTATCTTCGTCAATACACAATGCATTTGTATCATAAATGCATTATGTTCCTACATGAACGATAGCTCGAAACATTAGAAATGTAAAGAAATTTTCACTGAAATTATTGCTCAAAGGACAAATGTGTTTGCATAAAGAATTTGTACCTCTTTCATTAATCAAAGCATAGAACAGTTGGAAAAAGTCATGGATGGTGGCTCAATGAGTGTATCATGTCAAGAAATTGAATATTATACTCTAAGGAATACAAAAAAACTACAATTAGTAAGCATAAGATTCTGAAAAGGATTCTCACTGTTTGAGCAAGATGGTAAAATAAGTAGCGATTGAGGATAAAATAAGAAATAGATGCAACGAAAGATCAAAGAATCAAACAAGAAGAATCTAGAGCACAACAAAGAATAAAGCACGAGTCTAACAAGCAAACCGAAACCTAAAGAATTCAAGTAGAACAAAAAAAATGTTAAACATAAAAGCGTATAGATTGTGATGAAAGCATGCCAAACAGTCAAAACTTGGATATTATTTCAATCGCATTTTCAACACCAGTTCTTGCAAATATGTTTTTATTCGAGAACAAAAAAAGCAAAATATGTAAAAAAGAAAATTGCACACGCCTTATGTACAAATAGTAGGAACCAAGCAAATCCAAATTGAAGACACAAAGTCCCCCACTTCAAAACTCTTATAGCAAACTTTCATGAAACCATACACATTTGTAGAGGAACCTACAAAAATTCCAGATAGAATGCAAGAAGACACATTACATTCAAATCCTATCAGGCTCGGCCCAGTTTGCCAAGGCAAACTCGGCCATTGCCTTGGGCCTAAAGATCTAAGGGGCCTAAAAACAAAAATCCAATACCTTTATATTTCTTTGAATTGAGCAATTTAGTCCTTTAAAAAACAATAACAAAACAACAAAATGGGACAAAATAAGAGGTCCAAAATACTTGGATACTTAACTTACATTCTTGATTTAAGGAATAAAATGGACATATAATTAAACTGTTGCCTAGTGCTATATATATATATATATATATATATATATTATTATTATTTTTTTTTTATCTACCAAAATCTAGACAAAAGCCAATGCCAAAAAAAAAAAAAAAATTTTTTTTTAAATATTCCCTATAATTTTTTTTTTTTTTTGCTAAGCTTATAAAGTTTCTTTAAAATTTCTAAATTAATTTTTATGAAAGTTTAAAAATTTATTTATTTTGAAAGTGTTCATTTCATTTATATTTAAGAGTAGCGTAACAATTTATCGCTTAGTACATTATAATTCATAAAGTTTCTTTAAAATTTATAAATTAATTTTTTTGAAAGTTAAAAATAATTTATTTATTTTAAAAGTGTCAATTTCTTTTATATTTAAGAGTAGCGTAAAAATTTATCGTATAGTGCCTCATAAGTCTGAGGACCGACCCTGAATCCTATATCAATAAAATCATATAATAAGTTTTTATTTGAAATTCATCCCATTCACAAAACAATCGTTAAATTCATGAAGCATCTTTTGGGAATTCTAAACAAGAACACACATTAGAGAGAAAAAAAAATTGAATAACGTTAAAAGTGTATTGGACAAAAAGGATGAACTCATGAAACCTAAGAAAACTCAATCGAGCCACAAAGAATACATATTTGTAGAAACATTTTGTACACTAAAAACTAAAAATGAGCAAAATATAAGGACCTCAAAATAGCAAAGCGTAAACCATGAGTCGAAAAAGGGAAAAGAAAACTCAAAAAATTCAAATCGAACGCTAAGAACGAACCCCAAAAAATCAGACTATGTTTAAACTCCACTTGAAATTTAAGCTCATCCGAAATGAATTTTTCGATTTCCTCATTTTAACCACATATTTTTCAATAATGAAAGCAAGGCACAGAAGATGATTCGCACACGAAGGAAAAAGAAAGCCACAAAAAAAGAAATATAAAAAAAAATAAAAATTTAATCGTCAGCATGAAAATCATCCAGTTGTGTACAAATTATGGTGGAAAATTGGAAGTCAACAAAGATTATATGACAATATTATAGACAATCTGAAGATAATTAGAGAAAGAGTAGTAGATTGTAGTAGAACTGAGTACGAGAGAGACTGCTAAGGCTAACATCAAATGATGATAAAAAATAAATGCAATCAAGAATAAGTCCCTGTTTGATCCAAATTAAAATTTTCATTCTCATTCTTCTACTCATTTTCAACAACACATTCTTCAATAAAATAATATTTTTCATCACATCAATAATTTTTTTTTTCAACCACACATTCTCCATCAATCTACTATTTCAGAATTCATTCTTCTAAAATAATGTGGCTCAAACACACCCTAAACAAAAAGGAAACTGAACTTTCGAATCCCCTGCAAACACTTTCTCGGTCGAAATTCTACTCATTTTCAACAACACATTCTTCAATAAAATAATATTTTTCATCACATCAATAATTTTTTTTTCAACCACACATTCTCTATCAATCTACTATTCCAAAATACTTCTTCCAAAATAATGTGGCTCAAACACACCCTAAATATCATGTCAAAACGATGTCGTTTTTGAATTTTATCTAATGACGTCGTTGTTTCAAACCAAGACGACACAAATTTTTTTAATAAATGAAAAAAAAATATATATTTTTTTTATCTTTACAAAAAGGAGAAATAAAAATGGACCACAAAAGGAGGTGGCACCACGTGGCTCAATGCATCGCCTCTTTTATTTTGGCAAAGTTTATCCATGCTAAATGCACAAGAGATGCTCTTTGACAACCCGAAATCGTGCAACAACCTTCAACATTATATGTTAGCAGTGTTTTAAAAAGCTCGTCTAGACGGTGCCTAGACTCGAAGTTCTGGCGAAACACTTCATTTTGTTCTTGGACCTTTTTTTCCAATTCCTAAACGGATGAATTTTTTCCTCATTCTCTTTTGTCTTCCTTAGACGCGCTTTATTAGTTTTTTTAATTTTTTTAAAAGTCTTTTATTTCACTTTACGTTATTAATTTTTTTTTAAAAAAAACTTTTTATGTGACTTTAATTTCAAGTTTTTAAAAGATTTTATCTGTACAAAAGTTAAAAATGATTTTATCTAAATAATTAAATAAGATTTAAGTTATGTTGTAATCTACATTATGTAATTATGACCTTAAAACTCGTTATTTTGTTGCAAACTCAAAAAACATGAAGTTCCTATAAATTTATCTAGTTGAAAACTGAAATTATGAAATATATTCTAATTTTAGCATTTCAAAAACTTGACAATTGTATAATTGATTAATGATAGGAATTACTAAGTATTTTATAATTTTAGATATTTGATATATATTAATTTAATTATTAAATGACTTAAAATGATTAAGAATTTAAAATAATATTAAAAATTAAAAAAAAAACACTTTTTTACGGCTCACTTAACTTTGTAAAACTTGAATCTTCGCTTCCACGACTAGTCACATTTTTTGCAATTAAATTTCGACTCCCCTTATTTCGAGTGCTCACTCTACCATTGTACCCTAATTGAAAAATGTTTGTTGTACATTATTATTTTATAGATTGATGAGGTGACGATAAATTGAATTAAAATTATCAAAATTTCTTCACCAATTAAACGATTGTAATTATTGATGTGGGTTAATGATAAAAAGAAAGTGAGAAATTGTTTTTTTTTCTTTAGTTTGGTTGGTAAGATATTGATTTAATCAAATTTCATCACATCATCCATTGGTAAATAAATTTGTAAATAGTAAAATATTTTTGAAAATGAAGAAAAATATACATATATTAAAATGTTTAATAAACATTTATATTAACTGCGTCAATTTTCCACAGTTGAACTAGTATCAACCCCGCCCGTCACAGCCAATCTCGAGAACCAATAACGTTAACCAAAATTTCCAATCACATCGTGACAGGTGTCCTCAATACCTGGGTCACATAAGAAATTGGTCCACCCGGTTCACGTTAGCACCTACCCCTAAAATTAAAATCTATCCGTTAACCCTAATCGCGCTCTATCTCTCTCTTCTTTCTTTCCCCCTCGCTCTACACCTACCCAACGACTCTATTTTAAGAAAAAAAAGGGAAAAGAAAAATATAGAAAAGAAAAGCAAGATATTGAATCAAATATAGAAAAGAAATTTGAAAAAAATGGGAAAATTAATCTGTGATTCAACGGCGTCGTCTCCGGTGATCCCGTGGCGTGACCCCACCACAACCCCATCTTCTTTAGACTCCGCGGCCACCGCCGTAGGAGACATTGTTGAAAAGTCAACGCCGCTGGTGCCGGAAAATATCATATCTTGGGAAAATGTGTCTGGATTAGAGGACCAGCAGAAGAAGCATTTGACAAGGCTGTACAATAAGGGTGTTTTGTGGAAGCACCCAGAGGACAAAAGCTTGAGTATTGTGTTTAAGCTTAGCTATGGAGGGGAGGTGGAGGCGGATGGGAATTGTTTATTCACGGCTGCGCGTAGATCGATGGGAGGTGTGGTGGCGGCGACAGCGACGGCGAGGGAGCTAAGGATGAGGTCTGTGAGGAGATTCCTGGAGGATCTGGCGGCGGCGGACGAGGAGACTAAAGGGACGATTGAATCGGCGATTCGGCACATGTATGCACCGGATCTAAAATCGGGTTGGGGGATTCATGTGGTTCAGGAGGTTAAGATGTTGACGAATAAACTAGATCGTGAGGGTTTGGATTCCTCCATCAATGAGCTTGTTCAGATCGGCATGCAGAGGTATATATAACTCTTAAATTTTTTCTTGGATCCAGAAATATGGATTTTCATTTATTTGGGTTCTTTATCTTTTACACTCCTTGATTTTTCTTCTATCTTTTTCTTCCCAAAAATCAAGATTTTCAGTTTCTAGATATGGGTTTTTTGTCGGAAATTTTTTTTTCCCCCCTCATTTTGTTGGGACTGTTTGGGAAGTGGAAAATGTGGGATATAAGAAATGAATATATAAACTTTGAAATAAATTCAAGATTTGAATATATCTTTTCAAATTTGAGAATCTGTTTCAGAGATATATACTTGACAGATATAAAAATTCATTTCTTTGACCTTTTTTCCTCCTTTTTTGGTGTCTGAGGAAATGCAGAAATCTTGTGTCTGAGATTGATTTTGAGAAAATGTAGTTTTAATAAATTATTGTGGTCAACCTGAATTGAAGAGAAACTCACTGAGATTTACTTTAATTTCAGCGATTTTATGGGAAGTTAATAAGGTTTAGTAAATAATTATGATGGTTTTTATATCTATATACTGCTGGATGAATGTAATAAACGTAATTTTATCAAGAGTAATATTTCAGCTTACAAAGCCATATTATTCTTCAAAACCAATGAATTTATTTGATTGGTTTCTGTACCGTTTTCATCCACTTCGTTGTGTAGTGAAGTTAGGATATTGGATTACTTTTGGATGTGTAAACAATTAATAGATCCATGGATTCTTGAATGTTGGATAAACTTTTGCATTTAGTTGAGCTTCCTGTGGTTGCTCGAATTTGTATATTATACATGTATGATTTTGCTTTTTGATTCTGGGTTTTTTGATTGATGATTGAAGAGAATTAGCTGCGGAATCCATATACAAAGAAAGATGTATAGCTGTGGATGATGGCCCAAGTTGGGCCAAGTACATGTCAATCTCTGGTTGCCCTGATGATGAATATGATATCATCACTTTGCAATATACTGAGGAGGGTTTATTAACTTTAGATGACAATAGAGATGGGCGTGCCGCTGCTTTTGGCGATGACATTGCAATAGAATGTCTTGCGACCGAGTTCAAAAGGGAGATATTTGTGGTAAGAGGATATTTCCCCTTTATGTTGCTTAGGTTTCTTTTCTTATTGTTATAGTGTGCTAGTATTTTTTCGATTCCAGAATCTGATGCCGCATTATTTGCATAGTTTCGCCTGCTCAATATGCTGTTAGCTGTAATCCCAATGCAATAAGTGGTGCAAGTTATGACAATGTTTGTTGAACTAACATTGTGAATTGTATCTTTATGTATAGATTTGGCATCTTAGCCCATGTTTGGTTTTTAGATTAAAATCCAACTAAAATCTCAAGTCAACGTCAACAATTAATTTTAATCACACATTTCATAGGACCCACAACTTTTCAACCACACATTTCATAAATTTTTATTAAAATTTACTAAAAATCTGATTTTAATCTCTACCGAACAAGGTCTTAGTGGATAGCAATGTCTTTATTGCCTTGTTGTGGTCTTTGTTGTCTTTATTAGCTCATTTACTTGCAATTTTTGGGGGCTATTTTAACTCTGGTTGGTTCCTGAACCGTTCTACTATACAACTCGACCACCAGTACAAAGGAGAACATCCTGAGCTAGCCTTATTAGTACTATGTATGACTTTACTGATTTGTCAGTCCATGTTAAATCAAGGAGAAAAAAATTGAAAAAAGGAGAAACTAAGATTTTTGTTTTTTCATGGCTTGAATCTTTCAATGTTGAAAATTGATACTGTTGTATGAATTTTTGAATGGATTTACTGTACTGAGAGAATATGATACCAATGGAATTCTTATACGTAGATACTCGTGCAAGAGTTCCTAAAAGTAGAGAATATCACCAAAAAGTTCCAAAAATGTTTTAAAAGTAGAGAATATCATGTCCACTTGAGACGATTGAAGAAACTTGTTTCTAAACCCTTGTTGAATATTAACAGGTACAAGCTCATGGATCTGATGCAATGGTTGATGAAGAAAATTGTGTTTTCTTCTTACCGCATCATCCAAGAAGTGAAGTGTGTGAACCTCCCTTCTTTCTGTTCATGAAAGGAACAGGTAAACTGCATATGTTGACTTGTTTTGTTGCCATCGTTTTACGATTTCCATCCACATATTTAATAACAACCAACTTCACGACTCACTGCAGGATGGTGTGGTGCCGGTGCTGATCATTATGAGCCTCTTATTGCTATTCCATCATCTTCCCAAGAGAAAGTTGCCGTAGTACTTTAGGATTGCAGTTTTTTGAGGATTCGAGGTTTTAGAGAGTAGCCAGCCATCCAAATTTTTCTCTGATATTTCGAGTGCAATGCCTGTTGTTCTCAATTCTTTCCTAGGACTCGTGGAGAGGCATTCAA
Source organism: Fraxinus cuspidata (assembly GCA_903798385.1). Taxonomy (NCBI): domain Eukaryota; kingdom Viridiplantae; phylum Streptophyta; class Magnoliopsida; order Lamiales; family Oleaceae; genus Fraxinus; species Fraxinus cuspidata. The sequence continues at coordinate 23,335 of CAIGRP010042343.1, forward strand.
TTTTTTGTTGACCTAGTACGACTTTAACAACCAGAGGTCGTGTTGTCCCCGCACCTGATCAAACCATCCCGTAGTCTGGTATTTGTAGTTTGTTTTTGCCGGCTTTCGTTGTGTATTTGTGAGGTAGTTGTTTGAGGATATCCTGGTGGTGCTATTTAGTTAAAACTAGAATAGCACCCTTATTTTTTTTGTATTTGGTACTGGATCTATCTTTTGGAAGGTAGAAATGACCATTTTCCATGTCTTGCTAGTTGATAATTTTTATGGCAAAATGGGATTAAGCTTTTCCTGATTTGATATACGAGTATTGTAGTAAGCTTTTTTATCTTCTATGCTGAAGACACTGGTAAAATAACATTTTTTTGACAATTTTAATCCAATTATTTTAATAATAACTTACGTTTGGTTTCTCAATATATAATAAATACGTTTTGTGTTATAAGTTTTCAATTAATTAACGTTCACGTTAATTTAGACTTGATGAATTTTGATCTACATGAATTTAGAGTTATTATAAATAAATATATTTTTATTCATGTACCTAGAAATTTTAATGGGTGTTTAATTCATGTATTATCAATTAATTCTTATGTACCAAATGTAGTATTAAAATATCTCCCATTTGTAGTATTTCACTATCACAAAAAAATTGAATTATAGAAATTGAATTTTGAGAGTGCAATTTTTTTCTTTTAAACTTCTATCCTAACTTTTATTTTCTTTATTTTGTTTGAGACTCATCAAATTTTCCCTGGTATCAAATATTACTTTTACACTACTTATAAAGTATTTCAGAATAAAGTGTAATGCATGTTGAACTCTAACTAGTAATAATAAAAGAGTCATAAACGGAAATAGCATAGTAATTTCCCTAAATAAAGGATTGAATAATCTAAAAATCAATTTCTTAATAATTGCTTGAGTCCAAATGAACAATAGATTTGCTTTTGCAATTTCCATTTTGATTCTTTATTATTTTTCCAAATAAAAAATAGGGCTCATTTGACTAGCAGGAATATAAGAAATATAAAAATTGGTGGGAAGAATTTCTGTAGTATTTGTGATTTGAAAGAACTTTCATTCTGTTGGCTAATCTAAAAATATATTGCTTTTACACTAATTTTACTCCTACGATTTTGTTATTAAATTTCCTGTGGCAATTACATGGCTTTGCATAATTTTTTTATTTTTTTCGTCGAGAGAAATGGAAATAGAAGAAAAACGAATGAAAGATCTGTATATTTCATGATTTTACAAATCAAAGCTACTTTTTTAAAACTTAGCGGAATTTTACTTCCTCTTGAAGGGTGAATTTTATAAGATATGTATATTTCATGATTTGAGAAGTTTTTAAAGATTTGTTAAATCTTTTGATTTAATGATTTAATTATTATGTAGTTACTACAAAAAAAGTAAAATGTTATTAATATCAAATTTAAAAAAAAAAAAAAAATTGTGTTAATGCTCCCCGAAGAAGCAGAGTTTTCATATCAATATAGTAAACAAATATTTAAGATTTAGGTGTTAATTAACCCATTCTTTCATTAATTCCCATTCTTTCTAAATATCAAAAAATAGAATCCGTTCTTTCATTAATTCCCAAAAATAGTTTAGTTATTATTATTATTTAGGTGTTGTTAACCCACAGTCCAATTATAAACTTGTCCAAAATGATAAAATTTGATAGTTTAGAAAATAAATTGAGATTTTGTAGTTTACTTATGAATTCAAAAGAGCTCACTAACCGTGAGAGATCATTTTGATGCACATTCATTAAAAGATTTGGGACGTAGATGCTAAGATTTAAGTATTTGGGACTCCATTGTATATTTTGAAAGATTTGGGACATTTTCTATAATCAAATTTTGTAACACGATCTAGATTACTTGCAGTTATTTTTATTTTTTATAAAAAATCTTCAAATCTGATCGCAACTTAGTTACGAGGAGACAATTAAATTCACATGTATAAAAGTTTGACGTTATTTAAGCAAACGAATTAAGTTTCAAATCTCTTTTTAAAAAGTGAAAGCACCACTTTTTATAAAAATGGTTTTTCAATTACTTCTACGTAGAGAAGTCTACAGAGAAAAAAACAAAAGAAAAGAAAAAGGAAGTAGAAGAAAAAAAGAGAAGTTGAAAATGAATGATATTAGATACATTTTAACTTTTTTGGTTTACGTAAAGTAGAATACCAACTTAATACCAACCCACCATACCTAACTTCCTAATTTTAAAGTTTTCTTTCAGTTCTTTACACTACCACCCCTTCTCCAAACGTATCTTATAATTTTCCCAAATTTTACTTTCTAATTCTCATATTATCGTGTATGCATGTCACATTTAAACCACTTTGTTATTCGATTAATAAATCGCGTCCCACTAATTTGAGATTCAAAAGACGTAAATAATATTCGAGCACAAAAATATTCTCGAATCAATAATAAACTCATTTTTTATACGATGAATTGGACATAATTGAACATACTAAAGAAAAGCTTATGATAATATTTATGAATAAAATTCTCGTTGAATTTACCATAAAATCGAACATGGTTACTGAATTTTATTTTGTCACAATAAGATAGAGATAATAACCCAAATGGTCACTGAACTTGGCAAAAAGTTTCCACGGGATCATTGAACTTTAAACACCCAATTCATCATTGAACTTTGAATTCGTAATTGTGTTCATCATTGACCTTACGTGGCTACATATGTGAATGCCAAATCAGTTGAGACACAATGTCACGTATGTAGTCAAGTCAGCATTTCATCAAATGTTGGACGAATCGTGAGGTCAGTGACGAACGTGATTACAAATTGTAAAGTTTAGTGAGTAATATGTGATTTTTAGCGTTTAGGATTCAGTTGAAACTTTTTGCAAAGTTCAGTGACCATTTAGGTTATTATCCACACATTTTTCAATAAAATAATATTACACGTAAATTCAAAAAAATTCTTATTTTTTAACCATACATTTTTTTAAAAAAATCACTATTTTAAAATATAATTTTCCCTTCTCTCTACAAAAAAAAAAAAAAATGTTTTGAAAAAATCATCCGCGGATAGAAAAAAGGCTGCAACTAAATACTAATAATTTTCAACCACGCATTCTCTAAAAAATCACTATTTCAAAATTATTTTTCAAGACCCTTTTCCTTTTGAGAGAGTAGGGAAGACTCTATTTCAAAGTACTGATTTTTTTTTGTTTTTTGTTTTTTTTGGAGAATGTATTGTTAGAAGGAACCCTTGACCTGCAACAGATAGAGGAAAATTTATTCAATCACATAATTTGAGCTCCTAAAATATGGGGCCATTGGGGCTTTCTATTTGATTAGGCTCGATGAATTGGGATTTCCCTATTGGTCCGATTATTTAGGGGCAAGTGGATCATTTGTGATGAAGATGATGAGTTTCAAGAGAAT
>CAIGRP010042364.1:0-31169 GCA_903798385.1 Fraxinus cuspidata
CCGGTCGGGTGCTGGGTCCGCCACTGATTGCAGAGAGCAATTTGCCTTTTGCTAGCACGTACTTAAAACTCGTTATATGCTTCAGCCATAATCAAAAGCACAAGCGATGTCCAACCAGGCGTGCACCTTTTCCTTTTCCTTTCTTTTGATCATACTGTTCCCACATATAGCCGGTCTGATTATAGTTTCTTACCACATTTCTGCAACAAAAGAAATCAATGGTAGCTAAGAATACACCATACCCAAAGGGTATGTTTTGATACGCACTGCACTACTTTACCACAACAACACCACGAGTTTAACATCTTTCTTTCTTAATCCTGTCCATATTTTCTGATCCCACATACCATAGAAGTTAGAAAAGCACAGAAGTCAATTAAAGACATCCAGGTGGCAGTTACCTTATCAAATTATCCCTCAAATCAGTGTAGACAATCTTTGCTCTCTCTCTCTCTGTATGGTCCATCAACTGCAGATAAAAATATAAGTACAAATTTCAAATAAATAATTATAGCAAGAAACAATATTCATGTTAACGTGTACCTTTGGAATAGTGGTTAAGTGAAGAAAGAATCAAATAATTCATGTTCATCCAAATTGCCCCTCTCCAATATGGTGGATCATGCTCAGTGTTGCGTTTCATGTACAACGAGCTGTGACATAATAGAATTTTTGTAGGCACATTATCAGAAGTTCACCCAAACAGAAGGCTTCCGATCAAAAGGAGAACAGTTGTTTGGTTAAGCATAAATGTTGCATTTTAGAAAATAAGTTAAAAGGCTTTAGTTAGAAAAAAAGTAACTTCTAATATTATGTTTGGCAAACAAAGAAGCTTGAAAGTAACTTTTTGTTTTTAAGCTTAGTGGTTTCAGTCAAGGGCTTGAGTACATCTTTTATTACCTTATCTTGGCAAGAGATCTTAGTCCAAAGTTGGTCCATAAAGTACTTCTGTTTGAAATGAGATCAAGCTGTTTTTCTAATATCCATGAATCCTAGTGGATACAAAAAATAACTTTACAATACCAAACATCAATGAGAAAGTGGCAAGCAGAATGACAAAAAAAGAGGATTGACAACTCACAGGTGGAATAAGCCTACCCATAAATGGGAAAAGGCTGACATAGCCAACATGAGGAACCAGTCTCAGCACAGGTTCCTCAGAAACTTCTCGTACAAGCTCATGAATAGGGTAATCGCCGGCCCGCTCCATTAATCGCCAACTTAGACGAACCTTCAAAGAAAAAGGACTGTTAATTCAAGAATGAGTTAACAAAAAGCAAGTCTGGTACTACTGTTGTCTTTCTTTCTTCTTTAATTTTTTTATTAAAAAAACAAATTTTCAACCTGCAGTTTTCATCTGTCGTAACCTCCTCATGTTTCAGGACATAACAATGCCTACCTTGTAGACTTCGCATCAAGTCATCTTAATAGTGGTATTCTAAACCCCTCGCACTGTCGCACACTAAAAAAAGGTAAAGAAGGCTTTTTGTCAAGGAAATGGTATTTGCAAGAATTGCATGACTCAGGTAACGACAGATTTTTCCAGATACATGACCAAAATTATTGAACCATAATAATCTGGATCTCTTCATCACTGAACCATTGATGGGTAAAACGGGTGAAGGTTGAGGCCTATTAAAACTTTTGAGATGTAAGCATCGGAAAGAGTTGTTATACGAACAACAGAGCCAATATGAGACTAATTACTAGAAAGACAAACGCATATACCTGCTCAGTATGATTTCCATAATCAAAATAAGCTCCAAGGGTATAATCAAAGTGCATCTGTTAAGCAAAAAGAGTACATCTGAGATTATAAACTTTAAGCCAGCACACCATAATCTTAAATAGCGGGTCAAAATGACAGAATGATAGAAAAATACATTTTTCACATGATAATTGTAATAAAGCAAAAATGGTTCTTTACCAATTCTAGCAATACAATCTAGGTGCCAGCGAAAAATAAAATTTAATGTGTAATCAGAAATTAGCGGATAGTGAACTTGAAAAAAATTGAGAAGCAAATAGTAGAACTACCTTATTTAAAAGCTCAAAATCTGAGAGCAGCTTTGCTGTTAAACCATACTCCTGCATTTTTTCAAATAAAACATTACAAACCATAAGTAAACCGATATCTTAGAAAATATTTCTATTTTATTATAGACATACCTTTCCAATTTCATTCTCCTTCCCAAGAAACTTTGAAATGGAATGCATGCAATCTGCAGCAAATTGCTTCCAACATCTAAGATCCAAGTGGCGTTCATCTTCAGTAAGGTGTGATGCACGAGGATAATCATTCAATCCAGAAGATAGTGTCAGTATATGACAAAATACTATTATGGTGATTTTTACGGACAAATTCACTTTTAAGTTACAACTGACACTGCATTGACATTTGAAACAGAGGACTAGAATATTCCAATATTGGTGTTTAGATGAAGTCACTAATAACTATAATTTAAGGATCATACATAGCCATGTCAACGAGCCGAGCCGAGCATCGAAATTCGGGCTCGACTCGAGCAAAACAGGTCCGAGCTTTTTTGGGCTCGAGCATTGCTCGACCAAAAAAAATGAGGCTCGACCCGAGCTTTCGCAGGCCGAGTCGGCTCTTTTTTTTTTTAATTCATTATAATTCTATAATTTTTTATAATATATTTAAAATTTGTGCAATTTATATGTATTATAAATAATAACTAAATATTAATATATAAAAAAATACATCTAAACTTTAAAAAAAAAAAAAAAAAAAAACAGCTCGGCTCGGCCCGTCACACGGGTCGGTGAGAGCGGGCCCGGCTCGGGCTTTTTTCGGGACACCGAGCTTTTTTGACATCGCTAATCATATATAATAGCAATAACAATGCCACTCTTATAATCATGAAACCAGATGTGATCTTTTCTCAAAATATTATCTTTTTTTACTTCTTAAAAGAGCATTGCAATCATGTTTCAGAGTTGCTAGCTTCTGCTTGCCGTCCTGAACAATTTGTAGAGGTTTTCAAATACTTTACATCAGATTGGTAGCTTAAAAGATGTCAATTCTAAAAATTTAATTAAAGAGCTAAGATCTAATAAGCTTGCTAGAGGAAGCATCAAAAGAATTGATGAACACAAAAAGGCATGTCTTGCTAACTTTCAAACACATTCAATATGAATGTGAAATCAATGATTTCCTTATATGGTTTAAAGCCCTGTGGAAATTTATCTATTTTCAATTTATTAGACTTCCATAATTTTCAAGTGGAGAGCTCTGCCATCCATGTCCAATCATGAACAAAGTAAGAATACCAGTAAGTTACTGACATTTATAATATCCATGAACTATAAAAATTACAACTCAAAAGACAATGGCAAGGAAAAGTCATCTGCAATCTTAACCCAAAACACCGAATAAAAAATTATTTATCTGAGGAAGGATCAAAACTATGACAGGAAAAAGAAAATTAGGTGTGTTTCTAACCAGGTAGAAAGACGTGGTGAACCTAAAAAACAAGTTCCACTTAATCCTAATGAATATATAAATACGGTGTGGATAAGAACCTTTGGATTTAGTTCTCTAATGGTTGTATTGTCTCTTCCATGCCAAAAGTAGCTACTCGCTATTTTTCCTGAGAATATAACATCAAACTTTCAATACACGAGAAGCTAATTTTTAAGCTTCTGGTCTTAAAAAACATGGTTTCCTAGGTTACATGATAGCACATGCCAGTTTACAGGAAAAAAATGACTTGCCTGTCAGCATTTATACACAAACCATTAGGCTGGATGGTCAACCTTAGGCATTACAAACTAGTAGAAAAGTTAGAACTTGTAACATCTACCTGACTGTGTAGTGTTAAACCAGTTAAACCAAGCTTCAAGACGAATATATGCACGATCCAAAAAGATGGAAATCTCATTTCTTTCTGTGGCAGCAAACTGGTTTTTCTTAATGCTGCACATCAAATCTCCACAAGGAAAATTTAAATTCGTAACTTTCTAGTCGTTCAGTAGATCTTCCTCAACAAATTAGGTTTATTTCATTTAATTAAGTATCTTCTATTAATACATGTGCACGTACACAATGACATCGAATTGACAGAATGAAACTCATGGCCAATATGCTATAAGTTGATTAATAGATGCAAATAACTAAAACATATCGGGTCAGTGGGTTTGTTTCCAATCCTTATAAAATGGTTGGTCCTGATTATATAAGGACACAGGTAGATAACTTTACATCTCTATCATGTCTATGTACATGTTACAGGGTGTAAGTATGATATCTGGTGTTGATGATGTTGGCCAACACATAAATATTTAATCATGATTAAAGAGAATAAGGAGCCTCGTAGCCCAAGTATAACTGTGAGGAAATTCAACTCAAAATTTTATAAATTTCCAATTAATTGCCGTAATTTATCAAACATAAAATCAACAAGAACAAATTAAATGGACAAAAATGTCTAAACAAATTAAATTTGCAAATCACTGACTTTAGTTTAGGCCTTACCAAGCTGCTTTCCTTCGTTTTGGCTAAGGATGAGCGGAGAAAAATTTTGTTTGGATATTTCTAAGGTTGATATGATATTTCTTGTTTATGGGGAGCACAGAATCCTCTACGGAGCTAAAGTCAACATGAGATTGATGCACCGAACCATATTTTATTTTTAAGGTTATAGCAGAATGAGTATCAGTAAAAGAATGCCATCTCTTTAGCAAATAGATGATTAAAATCACTAGAAGAAAGATTTAAATGCTGCCCATTAAAACATAAACCTCGTAAAACCAAAAATAATGTTGGGGGATTTGCGTTGATTGGATACTGAAGAATGAATTTTGCTGGGACCTTACTGCAAATGAACGAAAAAATTTACAATGTGAAAGAGTGAAGACAAATTATTAGCTGAAAATACAATAGAAGCAGCTAAGCTTGTCACCTTAAAGCTTCAGCACCTAAAATTTGCTCACGTGGAATCCATCCTTCAATATTCATCAGATCTAACCAGTACCCAATAATATCCAAAGAAATATGAACATCCCAACGCCTATTTACATGAAGAGAACAAAGGATTATAGGTATTACTATACTAAGAAAGATTAAGTCACGTTAATAGGATTCCGGGTAGTTTTACAGGGAAAGTTATTGACTTATTGCAGACAATAAAAAAGTGAAAGACGATTAAAGCCAAAACTTAGGAAAGATGTACATGAATAAAGGCAACCCACCAGATTAATAGTTGATGAAATCCTTCATCCCACAAAAATCCCCTAGGGAAAAACGGTCGGCTCGGAACTGCTGTGTATAGCTCAGCTGGCCAATATGAAATGAAATTATCACCAAGCTTAAGCTGCATGAGATAATAGCCCACTGTGTTAATTTGCTAGCCATCCAAATAGAAATATTATCATGCGAACAGATGAGCAATAATATGTAGAATCAATTGGTATAAATCTTCGGTGACATGTACAGATAACACCAACAATTTTTATCAAGCTTGTACGAAATATCCATAAATTTTAGGATTTCTGATCGTTAAGGAAGATTGTTAAAATTTCTGGTCAAAATGAAGGTTAAGGGGTGACAGGGATTATCCATGAGAATACGCTGAGAGATGCTCATTAAAAATAAGTGACCAATTTGAGAGGTCTCATACAGGTTGCAATGAGCTTTTAGTAAACAACAGGACCAAAAAATCTCCTTGAAGCAGAATGGAAACTGGAGTACCCTTCAACCTTCCTAGCATTTTGAAAAATCACTTCAGAGTCCAAAACGTGCATCACCACCAATTTTTTGGTGACTCAATTTAGTAAGAATTGTAAGCAGACAAAAACAGAAATTCTAGCCGAACTCAGGGAAGGTAAATGTATTCAGCCAACATTAGCTGCAAGCACAAAAATTCCAGACAAAGCAAATCTCTCTCTCTCCCCCCCTCCCTCCCTCCCTCTCTCTCTCTCTTTTATGTCGTGCTCTCATTTAAGCACCCAAGTTTGATAAATTATGCCTGGAGTTAGAGCTATGCTGCTCCTTTCGCAGGTCAAATTGACTTTCCTAAGTGGAGTTTTACTGGTTTTCTGTATTTTAAATGTTATCAAGCTTCTGTTTGGGCCCAATTTTTTAGAAGTCGTTTTTCCCAAACTCATTTCCAACCACACATTTTATGGGACTCATAATTTTATCAACTTTTCAACCCCACACTTTATCACCTTTTATTAAATTCTACTAAAAATATATTTATATCCAAACCAAACACGATCTCTAATGCTCGAACTCTTCGAAATGGACGAAATATCCATGTCAACACGACAAGACACGGGTATGTAAACAATTTTAGCTGAATGATTTTCCATTACGGATACCTCTAATTTCATAGTTACATTCTTGTTATTCTTCAATCGTTTAACATCCTATTAACATCCCTCATCAAATTGATACTGGAAGATCGAGAAGCATCAATTTGCTCACAAGAAATTGATGTCGTTGTGGAGTCATCGCCTTAGCAAATACATCACTAGTCTGAACATCCGTTGTGATATGTGAAAGAGTAATAAGACGACCATCATAAGCCTCACGTATAGAGTGACAATCAAGTTCAATGTCCTTAGTACGCTCATGAAACACTGGATTGCAGCAATCTGAATGACACTAGTGTTGTCAGCATGAAGAGAAGTAGGCTCAAGTTGAGGACAACTAAGCTCTGCCGAAGACCCCGAAGCCAAACAATCTCAGAACATTCAGAAGATGTAGCACGATACTGAGACTCAGTGGAGGATTTAGAGGCCCGATCTTGCTTCTTACTTCGCCACGAAATGAGCGCATTCCAATCCTGCTTCTTACTTCGCCACGAAATGAGCCAACTCCCAAGAAGCATACACCAACCTGTAATCGAGCAACGAGTATCTTCACAACCGGCCCAATCAACATCACTATAACCAACTAGCTCAAGGGGAGAATTGGCAAGAAAGAAAAGACCCTTATTTGGTGTACCCAGAAAATATCTAATAATACGACAAACTACGGCCGGTGGAGATGTCATGAGGCGTGCATAAACTGGCAAACCTGCTGGATAGAAAAAGAGATATCTGGTCGTGTAATAGTGAGGTAATTTAAACTACCAACCAATTGACGATATAAAGAGGGATCAAGAAGATCACCCTCTTCCTTGTAATATTTCACATTCACCTCCAAATAAGTACCAACATATCTTCCATCCTGAAGCCCAGCTAAGTTAATCAACTCCTCCGTATACTTATGTTGCTGCAAGTAAGTTGTTGTTGGACTGGAAAGCACCTCAAGACCTAAGAAATATAGCAAATAACCCAAATCCTTCATATGAAAAAAATCCTTCAATCGATTTTGAAGGTGATATTAATATAGAGTCAGCCCCAGTAATAACAATATCATCAACATAGACCAAAAGAAGCATAGTACCTACCTTGATGTCAGAGATAAAGAAAGACGAATCATATTTACTTAAGGTAAATGAGAAATCCAAGATAGTAGAGCAAAACTTGTCAAATTAAGCACAAAGAGCATGCTTCAACCCATAAAGCGAGCGATTTAGCTTACACAAATCGGAAGATGGCAACAAAAGAGGCCCGCAAGAGGTGTCATATAAATTTCTTTCTTAAGGTCGCCATATAAGAAAGCATTTTTGACATTCATTTGTCGCACCATCCTTTGGAGGCAGTGACAGCCAAAACAGTCCATACTGTAGTCATTTTAGCAGCAGGAGCAAAGGTCTCCTCATAATCCACGCCATATTCTTGACGATTTTCAAAAGCCACCAATCAAGCCTTGTAGCGCTCTAGCAATCTATCAGAGAGGAACTTAATGGAATATACCAATTTACACCCAATATGTTTGATGTCGAGGGGCAAGAAACAATATCCAGTGTGATTCTCTTGAAGAACTCGAAGTTCTACTTGCATAGCTTTCTTCTAACAGGGTTGTGTAACAGCTTAAGAATAAGTAGGAACTGTGAAAGAAGATAAGATTGCAGAGAAACCATACCGATTAGGAGGAAGAGTAATGCATGTAGATCACCGAAGAGTAGCAAAGTCAGGGACAGGATCGGGATCGAGAATAGGCAGCTGAGCCGGTGGCCGTCAGCTCGATATATCACACCTGGGTTAAAACACTCGATAGGATGAGAGCAATCCTCAAAGTGAATGAGTGGAGCCAAATCAAAAGATGATACATGTTGGAAGTAATTCTGATTCTCAAAGAAAATCACATTACAAGGCGTACAAAATCGATTAGCAAAACTATCGTAACAAAAAAAAACCCCTCTTGAGCAATGTTGTAACCCATGAAAGCACACCGTACTGATTGAGCCGCAAACTTATGTCGTTCAAGTGGAGGCAAATGGAATAAACAAACATAACCAAAAGTTTGCAACACGTCTTAGCCAAGATGTGCGTCGTACATGCGAAAATAAGAAAAGTCAAAATCCAAATGCTTAGTGGGATTAGACTCCACACAAAATCAGCCCACAATCCTCAACATGCCTAGAAATTGTCCACCAAAATCAGCAATTGTAATTGATTCCCACAAAGATGCGAACCCAAAAAATTCAAGTTGATCACCAAGATACGTCGGAGTCACGTCGAGCACACACATGACGGTGAAATCGCGTCGATTACAGGCAAAGAAGAGAGGAAAAATCGCGTCGATCACTCAAGAGACGCTGGAAATCACGTCGAACACCCACAAACATGCCAAAAATTGCGTCGAACACCCACAAACGCCAGAGATTCTGAGATAAAATTCCGACTACCAAGAAAAGAGTCATGTGAAAGACAGTGACATCAACTAGAGACTGATCGACCTCGAGACTTGCAAGAAAACCGCTGAAAGAAAGTTTTTGACATCGAGAATTGAAGACTGAGCGACTATTTCTATAGGTATGCCTCTGATACCATGTGAAAGTTTTGGCTGAATGCCTTTCCCGTTAGGGATCCTTTGTATTATATAGATGAATATCACATACGTACATGATAATGATACAATTATGATAACCAAAAATCACCACCTAAGATACTATATATATCATTGACAATTACACTTTCACTTGATTAGAGAGTGTACATTTTCAACACATAATCCTCAATAAGTATTGGATATTTTTAGGTGGAGCTGGTTTTGATCATTTAAAAATGGAAAGAACAGATGATAAATGTGTGAACAACTATATGTTATTTAATTTGATTGTATACTTTATAGAAAAACTCCCAAGTCCATAAATTAATCAAGGTTGAAGGATGTTCCTACAATCTCTTGATATGGCATTCTTAGAAGCTGCACGATCTTCAAGCCAACTCAAGGTTGTTGAGGGAGATAGAGGAAGTTTATATGCGCAACCTAGATCCCTGATGTTTATTCACAAACTGAATTCCGCTATATTGAGCTCACCAATTGTTATATGCACAAATGATTTCTCTCTCTGGTGTCAATACATGCGGATAAACTCCAATATCTTTCAAACAGATCCAGTTAGACTGTCTACCTTAATTTTTTTCATGATACCATTACTAAAAAGTTGTCTGTAATTCCTTTTTGTTCTAGGGAGATGATAAGCTTGGCCGCAAGGAGTTGGGAGGAAAACTGGAAGGCAAAAATCATTATTACTCTCTTAATAAATATTCATGAAAACATTTGACTTTTGTATGCTTTCTCAATCTGACCCCAGTAGAATGCGTTGTTCTCAAGTATTTCTGCTGTTTCTCATTACGCAGGAAAAATAATTACAATTCTCTTCGGTGCAACCGAACAAGATCAAAACAAGAAGTGCTTTCATATGAGATTGCATCTTGGTACAGACACTTATGGTTCCACTATATGCAAGCTTCAGTTGCGGTTCATTTGATATGGGTAAGAAAGAAAAACTTGTTTGAGCACCCCACATGAAATTGTTAACAGATTTAATTTTGTTCGTATAACTTTGCAGAAAAAAAAGGCTATGTCCTCCATCAATTAGATTTTATATGTTATTTATGAATTCGAGTTGACAGGAAATCAACTTAATTCAACCCCAGAAGTTTCTCATCAATAGATAAAGAGCCATGCTTCTGATCTTTGATTGTGAGAGAATTTTCTGATTGCTGCATAAACGAGTAAGCCAATTACAATTGAGACATCTCTAAGATAACATCCCCAGTTTTTAGCAGTCTCGGAGCCAGTTAGCAAGTAATTTCCTTGTCAAAGGGTGAGTCATGAGTAAAATTGTAAATTTCTATAAATGTAGCAGAATGCAAAAGTTTCCACGGGAAAAAGAGATGAGCAGATATATCATTACCTTAATGGAAAGAGGAGATGGCAGTACTTCCAAAACTTCAGCAACAACATTTCCCATCAAGAAAACAATAGTCCCAGTAAGGAAGACTACACTGAGAACATAAAATATAATGTACTTAAAGACATAATTTGTTTATTAGACAATGAATTATTGACAACTTAACTGCACGGTGGAAAACTTGGATCTAAACTGAGATCAGTTTTCGTACTAATCAAAAAAGACAAATACAGGAGACAAATGAATAATCATTCCAGTTGGAAGCCCATATCAAAAGGAGATGAAAAAAAGTTTTGGGCATAGGCAAACCATTTCTAAATGAATTTTTAACAGATAGCTTTCTGAACTGTCCAACCAATAATGCAGTAAAGTGTCCCATGACACCATGGTTCAACAACAAACAAGATTGATTATCATGTTTGTACAAGTACGATAATTATTTGACAAGTTAGAACAAGTATCCAACTCTAAATTGTGAGGATGATGATCAATCCACAAGATTAGCATACTCATTGCACAAGTTATATGCATGCACAATATTTCCACAATATGCCTAGGTTCTAATCTTTATACACAAAGCCACAAAGGAAAGAACTGAATGCATTTATTATCTTAAAGGTACGGTAGGATATTTGTTCTTGGAGTGAAATTAGATTGAGGATGTTTGATAAGCTTAAAAAGGAATATAAGTTACTTTAAGCTTTGGTTTTGCAAAATATATTTTACAAGTTACTTTTTATGTTAAGAAGACTTACTTTTCTAGAAAGTATAATTAAATCTTAAACTTAGCCAAACATGCCCTGAAGGGTGCGCTTAAAGAACAAGATGCTGGATATCTTCACTTTTTCACAAATTTAGTTATTGTTAAATCAGATGGCAAATGATATATCACCGAAAAGATATAAGCTCTGTCATTCGTTTAAGAAATGGAACTTGGCAGAATAGTCTAAGGAGCCACCATGGAGTAAGATAAATGTTAAAGATCTAAATAGTTAACAACTAGATACTTTAAAAATAGTTAACTCAAATCAATGAATTACAGCTATTCATATCCAGCTACATAACTTCAATTTCTCAATTCTCATTCTATGTACTCTTTTTCTCCACCACACCTTATCTCTTATTATTTTGTTTTTTGTTTTCATATCAAGGCTATCAAGTAGCCAATTATTTTTTCGTTACATATGGATTCATCAATCTTCGCTTTACTTTGAGGTTCTCTTGATCAACTGTAGCATTTTTTTTCCATGCTCATTTTTTTTAATATACTGATTTTAGCAGCCTCGTCACAAATTTCGTTCTAACTTAAAGGCGTAGTATTTAGAAAAAGGGTTTTAACCGCTCCTTCCATAAGTTTGAGTTTGAGTGTCAATAACTACTTCAACAAGACAAAAAGTTAAATAAGAAAAAAGAAGAAATTATGTCGAGGCAATAGCAGAGGACATGCTATTTCTCAAGTTTTCATCAGTAATTTCTTTCCTGCCAATGATAAATCACATCAAAGTTCAGCCAAAATCAAATTATAATCAGCTACAAGATCATTTAATTCCTTTGTTTTGCTAACTTTCACATAGAACCTCATCAAGAAATGTTCTCAAAAAGGCATAAACAAAATAATTAGGGAAAACAATAAATATCAGAATAACGGAATCAGATCTTCAATTAAATTCAAGAAAGCAAGAAGAATAAAATCTTACCTAGTGCAGAGAGAAGCAAATCATGAGATGATATTCTCCCTGCTCTGCTACGGTGCTACCCAGGAAAACCAGATTAAACTCAAATTTCACTTCTTTCCTTCAACACGAAAAGTCGATAAAATAAATAAATAAAACCCTAGCCACATCATACATAAACCTCTGCAGACAAACAACAGACCACTTCTCAAAACACAAGAATTCCCTCAAAAGATGATCAAAACTTCAAGATTTAATGGTAACTTCCCATTGTTCCCAACTTCTTTTACAAGAACATGTTCCTTCCTTTCTTTTTCCTCAAAAAGATTCAACTTTAGAATAAAATTTAAAAATCAAGCCTCCAGAACCATATGTTTCTGCTTGGATACTACAGACAGGGAGGGAAAAAAAAATAAAACAGCAGCCGAACTTATGAACATGAATAAAACTTTAGAAGGAAAAATGTGAGTAAAAAATGATTTAAGTGGGCATGCTTTTTTAAACGAAATTGCGGAGAGAGAGAGCAAGCGAAGCAGCCTCTGCTGAATGGTCAAAAAAACTGTAGAAGCAGAATTGCAGAAACAACATATTTGCATCGATAAAATGACTGCCTATTTGCTTTAAAACATCACACTCATGTTTGGAGTTAATGTCCTAAATGGTCACTAAACTTTTTGTAAAGCTCCCATAGAATTATTGAACTTCAAAATTATCCCTGGTAGTCACTGAAATTTAAAAATTGATACTACATCTATCACTGCATAAACTACACTTATAAAATTAAAAGGATTTGATGACGTGTCTAATGGTATGGTTGACGTGGCACGTCATTTAAAAAAAATACAAGACGACTATTGGGGCTGCTTCGAAATGTAAGGAGATGTGAAGTTGAAAACAATGATTTGCATAACGAGATGCAAAATTTAATAAAATCTATTTTTTGTGATTTCGGCGTATTTTTTTATAATGACATGCTACGTCGACCATACCAATAAACATGTCATCAAATCCTTCCAATTTTACAAACGTCATTTACACTATGAGATGCCAATTTTCAAAGTTCAATGACTAACGAAAATAGTTTTGAAGTTCAGTGACACTATGGAAACTTTACAAAAAGTTAAGTGACCATTTCGGAAATTAACCCCATGTTTTGTGTAAATAAAATATGTTTAAGAATTTTAAATTAATTTCAACATCATATTTTATGAGATTCGCGACTTTTTAATTCACATATTATCAATTTTTATTAGATTTTAATTAGATTGTGATTTTAGATATATCAGACAAGGACTAACAATATGATTTTTTGCAATTGTAGTTTATCAAATATTTCTCAGTTAACAATTGGCATTGGAAATTTAAAAGCTTTTCAACTGACTACTAAACTTGTTTAAAATAAATTATATGTGTAATTAAACTTTAAAAATTTTTTAGTTGTTCCTTAAATTTATTAAAATATTATCCTTTCGGTCATTTTATCACTAGTTATTTTGAAAATATATATCATTCACAATTTTTTTGATGCGACATCATTAGCATCAAAAGCAAGTCACTATAAAAAAGTTATCAACAATTGCTTAGAGGAAGGGCAAAACAAATGGATGCGTGAGATTATATCTTATTAAGTTTTCGATGGAGATTAAAATCAAATTTTTAGTAAAATTTGAGAAAATTTGATGAAATATTGTGGATTCATAAATTATGTAGTTGAAATTGAGGGAATTGAATTATTTGTCCTCGACAAAACAACAAAAGATTTTCATAGGTTAATAGTCGCAGTGGAAAAGTCTTCCTCCTTGGAGTTTGAATATTAGAAGTAACTTTGACTCTACTTGACCATAAAGTTGTTTATCCTCCCAATGAAGACATCAGTCACTTTCTGTTCACAATTTTAAGTTTACCCCTATTTGAAGCCACAATTTTTTTTTCAAGAATATATTTTAAATAGTATTATGTTGAAAAATATGTGGTTAAAAAATAAAATAAAAATTGAATATCTGTAATATTATTTTATTAAAAAATATATGATTAAAAATATGAGAAATAAAATGTATTTTTAGAAAAATAGATATCAAGCATGGTGTCAACTTTTTCCCCAATTTTAGCCCATGTTTTGTTCAACAAAGAATTTTAATAAAAAAATTAAGTAAAAATCAACAAATATTTTTAATAAAAAGATTTTAACGAGACTCACAATTTTTTAGTTCACATATTTCATCAATTTTTATCGAAATTTACTAAATATTTAATTTTTATCTAAACCAAGCATGAATTTAATCAGCTAGGCATATGAATTACGGTTTTAGTATATGTACATAATATTTTATATAATAATTTACATACACGTGATGTAATGAAATATGATTTTGTCAGAGTTTTTTCAATCAAATTTAAAAAAAAAAAAAGCTTAACATCTCTCATTAACATATCAATTGTATGTAAATTATTATTTAACTCCTTATGTACAAATTATTCTACGAACTAAGCTCCTGTTTGGTAGAGAAGAAAATAAAATTTTCAATAGATTTTAATAAAAAATTGATTAAATATATAGTTAAAAAGTTATGAATCCCACGAAATATGTAGTTATAATTAATTGTTATTTTAGTTTTATCAAATGGACTAAAGTAAAAAAAATAATAATAATATAAAAATTTGAGTTTGTTGACTGAGTGGCTCACCAATAGCACCTGCAAAGAAGCTACAAGAAGAAAGGGCCTACTTTGTTTGGATTCACCTAGGCTTCTTTCAATTTTTTTTCTCATGTTCATTTTCAACCGCACATTGTCACAATAAAATATTTTTCACATAAACTCAATTTTTTTTCATATTATTAACCACATATTTTCTAAAAACCTCATTAATCTCCAAATATGACTATCAAACAGGGCCTCGAAAATAGTCAAATACAATCCAACAAATATTTTTAGAATGATGTTTTTTTAGCACCCAGTCTATGTTGTGTCATCAAGTCCCGTTTGACCTTCATTATCTAAAAATTTCTTTAAATTTATTTTTAATCATATATTCTTTTAATAAAGTAATTTTATACGTAAATCTAAATTTATTTCCTATTTTTTAACTTATGCATTCTCAAAACAATCACTATTACAATATTTATTTTTGTAGAAAATGGAACTCAAACACACGCTAAATAAAATAGATTTATTTAAATTGATGTTTGATAGTCATTATTTGGCTAAAACAATGTTTTGAATAGTGGATTTTAGGAGAACGTGTATTTAAAAAGTATGAAAAGTTTAAGACTTACGTGCAAAATATTTTATTGTGTGATTGTGTGATTAAAAATGAATATATAGAAAAATTAGTATTCAAATAATGGTCGTCAAACAAGGGCTAAGTTTTCAAAAAAATGAAATCGAATAAAAAATTACTGAATATCTTGTAAATGAAATTGTCTAGTTCATCTTTAATTATGATATCGAACCGTTCGACCCCACAACAAAATTAAGGGCATGTTCTCTTTACCATTTATAAGTCGTTTTCTGTTTTCGATTTTTCAAAATAGTGAAAACGTGTTCTCTTTCCCCTTTTTTAAAACAAGTTAAAAATTTATAAAGAAAACTCAAAACAACAAATTTGTCGTTTTGGGTGTTTTCAGTTATAATCAAGTCAAAATTTTCAAAACGCGTTTTGGGTGTTTTCAAAATAATTTTTCAAAATGTCAAAAAGAATACATTTTCAATAATCTCAAAATGGACACTCAAAAATTTTCGAAAAAGGGTTTTTGAAAATAAGTTAAAAATTTATAAAGAACATTCAAAACGACAAATTTGTCGTTTTGGGTGTTTTCAGTTATAATCAAGTCAAAATTTTCAAAACGTGTTTTGGGTGTTTTCAAAACAATTTTTTTTAAATGCCAAAAAGAACACATTTTCAGCAATCTCAAAATGTACACTTAAAACACAAAATACAAAATGAATTCAAAACTCAAAACACAAAACTGAAATATAAAGAGAATAACCCCTAAATTTTTCAAAGTTTTCATAACTCCGACAACCATTAGGTCTCATCTTACAAAGTAACAAATATAGTTCATATTTTAAAACAAAAAAAGTTGCAAATAATATTCATTCACCAATGTGTAAAAAGTTTGAAACAACACAACGTTAACCTTAAAAGTGATAGTTGGACACTGGTAAACTGGTAGTGAATGGGGAGCTTTTTTAAGAAAAAATTAAAGAAAATTGGCAGATTCAATATAAAAAAAATAAAAATAAAAAATTGGAAGATTTGATTCCTTGGTTATGCGTATAGAATCAATAACAGAATCGAACTTGGCGATTTTAGGTTCTAATACTCATTAGTCAATTTAACCTAAGAAGAATCAAATTAAACCACTCTATCCAATTCTGAAGTTCTGTTCATCCCTAATTGATTCAGTCTCGGATTTTGATGAGCTAGGCTATGACATAGAATTATATTCTATTATGAAAGAATTTTGAGTAAAAAAGGCGAAAACCTTATCTTTTCTCAAGTTCAATTTGAAATAGATACTACCAATATTATTACACACTATTCATTTATTCTCAAAGAAATCCAAATTTTAAATAAAAATTGCTGGATTTTGGATCAACTTCACAGTGGTAGGCATCGTCATGTTTAAATATTTTGAGGTTGAGTAAAATATAGCCCCATGTTTGAGTCATATTGTTTAAAATTTATTTTCTTAACTCATTTCAATTGTATATTCTTTCAATAAAATAAATTTACATTTAGATTCAAAAAAAAAAAACTTACTTTTCAACTACACATTCTTAAAAAAATTATTTTTTACAAAATCCATTATAAATAATGAAATTCTCAAACAAGAATAGGCGGCTCTCTCCTACAGTTTACACTTTGAGGCAAATCTTTAAAAAAAATAAAATAAAAAAATTTGAAATATTAGAAAAAGTAAGTATTTAAGAAAGAAAAATAAGTTAATTTTATTTATTTATTGTTTATTTCATTTAATACAAAATCATTTAACTCTGATATCTATATAGGGATGTCAATGGGGCGGATCGGTTATTCACACCCCCGTCTCATCGGGTATTTTTGTTATCTTGTTCCATCCCCATACCCTTTTAAGACGGGGCGGCGGGATAGAGGCGGGGCCACATTATTTTTTCTTTTTATTTTTTATTTATTTTATTTTTACTTTTATTTTTTTATGTCTTTACTTAGTAAATATTATTACTTTTTTTTACAAATTTATTAAAAAAAACTTATACTCTCTTTAAAAATTAATAAATATATTATTTTTGTTTGATAAAAGATTTAAATTTAAAATTAACTTTAAACGTAACGAGTAGCGCGGTGAGGACTATGATTCTCGTACCAGCCCCATACCCGCTCTGGGGCAATGACCACGCTTCGTCCCCGCTCCATTTACCCAATTAAGCTGATAATCCCCGCCCCACATGTTTGGGATTGAACGAGTTTTTTTGTCATCTTTTAGATAGTGTTAGTTATTGAATATTAGCTCATATTGACTCGTAACTAAGTTGTGACTTAGATTCAGGGGGTCGTTTGGTATGACTTTTATTTTTACTTTTATTTTATGTAAAATGGTTTTTTCAAAATTTTCCTTGGAACCTAATTTCTAAAATAATTTTCTATTTTAAAAGTGCTTTTTAGATAAAAATCACATTTGACCACATTCCCCTAAAATATGGCTTAATAGAAGAAATAATTTTATAAAATTAA
The DNA here is from genome assembly GCA_903798385.1 of Fraxinus cuspidata. NCBI lineage: Eukaryota > Viridiplantae > Streptophyta > Magnoliopsida > Lamiales > Oleaceae > Fraxinus > Fraxinus cuspidata. The sequence continues at coordinate 17,669 of CAIGRP010042364.1, forward strand.
TCAAACGGGCCAAAAAGTAACTTTTAAATCTCAAAAACTCGCTTTCACTTTTCAAAATCCATACCAAACGGGCCATAAATCTTGATTAATATAAGTTTAAACTTTGAAGGGGTCAATATGTTTGCCATGAAAACCATGCTAATTTATTATCTAAATAATATTTGTTTATATGGTAGATGAAAAGCATAGATAATTTATATTATGTTGACTGACTAAAATATTAATTCAACCTCATAAAATCAAAGTCAAACTTGTTCAGTATTTGGTAAAATGGAATTTGGTCCATAATTTGTGTTTTGGCACAATTGATCATTTAAAAAGACCAATAAGCCCTTGATTTTAATTAGGAAAAATTGTAATTAGGTCCCTAACTTTTGGGAAGGTACAAATAGATCCCAAACTTTTATTTGATAATACGTATTTTTATTGCACTAAAATATATCACAATAGTCGTGTCGATTAAATTTTACATAAGAAAAAGAGTTTAATTAAAGTTCTTTAATTGGTTGGTGATGTGAAAAACTAGAAATAAAAAATAAAAAATTACGATAATTAAAATTAACTTATAATTTTATGACATTCAGCCATTCTTATATGTATTTATTTAACATAAAAAATTTATTATTTGTAGTTAATAAACAAAAGCTCCTTAACTGATCCATAATCATAATAGTTTTGTATTTATATCATGTTAATGTTTAAACTTTAAAACATTATTTTAACGATAATTGAACATTATTATGTGCAATTAAATGTGTAATTAAGGGTGCAAATGCTAAAAAATGAAAGATCTCGATGTTTTTTCACAATAACAGTGAAATGTATGGATATTGTATGCTAATTACACTTTTAATAATTTATTTGGAATTCGTTTGCACTTTTTTAAAAAAAATTGGAATTATGGTTGCAATTAATTTTTTTCTTTTTCTTTTTTTATTTATTTAAATAGATATGTATATTCGTCATTTCACAACTTGTAATTGATAAAATGGATGAAAATAATTTTTTACACAATGAAATATGAAAATAAGGACATTTTCCACAACAATAATAAAAGATAAGGACCATGTGTTCATTACCCATAATTTTAACCATATTGTATAATTCTAGTAGTTGTAATTATTTTATAAGTAGTCTACTTATGGTAAGCCTTTGTTGATTGATCAATCATTAAAGAATTTTATGAACTCATTCTGCCAACTATATTCTATAAGGATTCTCTTGTTCAAGACTATGGAACCAAACACTGCTATTTTATATAAGAACTAAATTAGGCCTCCTTACCTTGGTTTTTAGGGGCAGGTATGGTTCAATTTGATTTCGAAGAACACCAGTCGCTAACCAACGTTTTTTCTTCTAATGGAACCATTGATTCCATCAGTAATATGGAACCGTACCAAAACCAAACTGAATGGTTTCGGTTTGATTGGATTTGGGTCAATTCCATAACCATAATTTTTAGATTATTAATGTAAATTACAATAAAATTATATCACCAGAAGTGAACTGTCACATCCAATATATATATATATATATATATATATATATATTTTTTTTTTTTTACCCTAAAAAATGAATCAATGGATGCCGGGTCCATTCACGCCACATCAAGTACGATTCCGGTGCGTTCCTAATGGAATAACGGCTGTAGCAAGGAGGAAATGGACGCGGAAGGTACTTTACGGCGAAAGGCAAAAAATGTTCAAGCCCCGACGGGTAGAATGAAATTAATTGCGCTAACAACAATCACCGAACAAAATCCAAACTCATTTATGTAACAACAAACGGGAATATGTGGAAGGAAAGTTGAAGTGTTAATATATTTCCTTTCAAGGATTTATGTGTATTCTTTGAATATATTAGTGTTGAGTTCGTTTTCAATCATCCAACCCCTTTTTAATTACAATGAAGATCTATTTATACTACCCTGGCTGATGTGGTGATCGTTGGATCTAAATCACGTGGCCTCATCTCCCTCATTAAGGCCTCACGTCATGGTCTATTCACATCATAAATGCATTGATAAGGGATCAGCCGCCATATACAGTAGACTGACACACTGACAAACTTAATTACTAGCATTACATCAATCACTTCTAAGAGATCTCTGAATCTAATGTGATAGACAATTTCGGCATTTTGAACTTAAGGCGAACTTGAGAGCCTCAGATAAGTCATTGGAGGTGATTCCATAAAGGAAAGAACCTTGGCGCTTATCCACTTCTTCATCAGCGTGCTAGCTCGTGCCTCGGCTCAAGGTTCTTTCCATCAAGTAACTCGGCGATGCAGTGAGGACTTCAGTATGCCATCCTTGCGTTAACCTTAAGAGTTTTCCTACCATGTTATGCCTTGCAGGTCTGCTTGCCACGATTTCCACGAGTTTTTCCACGTGACAACCTTTAGTGGAGCCTCGGATAAGAGACGTAACAATAGTGCCCCAAGTCAATGCATGTTTACTTATGTAATGCATGGACTTCATGTGTAAAGAAAGGAGATAAGGTGTATTCTTCCTAATTGATAGGTAAGCGAAGCACATCTGGTTTGTGTAGGTATCCAATCTGAAGTGGTTTATTTGGAAGACATTCCAGCTCTCGACCTTTCTTGGGAAGGATGGCTTATCGTGGTGTAGCTTGGAGCGTTATTTCTTCAAAGTTCTTCTGTACACCGAGGTCTCTATCCATATGTCCGAGGTTCTTAAGCACTCTTGAAGCGTTTGAGAGGGTCTGATGCCCATAAATCCAAATTTATTCGATAATAACGAGGGGTTTCATTAACTTGCACACCTTTGAGAGACACGAGGTGACTTCAATCATGGTGCCTCAATGATTTGATGTCGTGGCATATTTTCAAGAAAGGACAGTTGAGACTGTACAACTTTCAATACACGCAACGGTTGCTGCATTTAATGTGTAATGATGTTTGTCCTCCATGTTCTGTACAACTTCCAAGCGCGGAGTGGGATGTGTTTCCAACGTTAAGATCTATACCGTAAAATATGAAGAATCAAATGGGATGATTGGCTCAGATTGAAGCCCCTAAATGTATGGTTAGATGGGCAGAGTCCAAATTCGACGGTTGGGATTGAGCGTGTCTGCCTATAAAAAGGCTGTGTATTTCAAAAGAGGGATTTTCTTTTCTACTTTTGGACGAATGTTTGCTTCTATTTTCTTCAAGGCCTTTTCAAATCTTCTTGACTTCTTCTTTTTGAGAACTTTCAAACGTTCTTTTCTCCTTAAGTCTTTTTTCCTCTTTGAGAACTTTCCAACGCTCAATTTCTTTCGTTACTTCCTAAGAAAAAGGATCGTAAGTATCTGCCGCCTTCTTTTAACTTGTAAGAATTTACATTTCTTATTTCTCATACTTAAAGCAATTTCATGTGTAATGGCTTCTTCAACTTCTGTCGTGGGAGAAGTGGATATTTGTAAGTTGGCGAATGAGATGGGGATAGAAATTATAGATACAGCCGACCTTGTTAGGGGAGTCGAGGCTGGGTGATGGGCTTCCGTCTCGGGGTGCGATGGGATAGCTTGGGGGCCGTTAAAATCTCCTTTTCCGTAAACCCTACTTATTTGGCCAATCTTAGGGAGAAATATAGGATTCCTTATGACATAGAACTCATTTCCCCTTCTCCTAATGAGCAAGCCTGTTATCCTTGGCAAGGCTGCTACGCTATTAGTGAGTATTTGTTGAAAGCTGGCCTTCGCCTACCCATCCATCCTTTCTTTAGGTAGTCCTTAGGCTTTATGGGCTTGCTCCTACCCAGCTCGTTCCTAACGCTTGGGCCTAACTAGTAGGCTCCTGCTTCCTATGGAAGGAAGCCTCGTTGGGTGAAGACATGCCTTTGCATGTCTTCCAGACCATTTATCAACCAAGGTCCTTAGGAAAAGGGGATTCCAAGGGGTGGTACTCGTTATGTCCTTGGGGGTCTCATTCCACTTTCATTCTAAGTCTGTCGATGTCCATAAAGGGATGGAATGAGACTTGGTTCTGGGTTAGGGGAAGTGGCAGGAGTGTGAGGGCGAACTCGTTCCCTACGTTAAAGTTCCTACCTCATATTCTGATGCTAATGAGTGCATTTCTTATTTTTATAATCTTTCTGAGCCGATGAGGTCTGATACTTACCCTCTTTCATGTTTGTGTTGCAGGGTCGGTTGAACGATTCAAATTTACTGGGTCTGATTGGGACACTCTTTCTGAGGTGTACAAAAAATCATCAGCCATTCGCGACTTTGCCCGTATAATTCAGACGACCCATTTTTTTGAGGATTTTGGCTTGATAGTGAGAAGAGGTAAGACCTACACATGCCAATGTTACCAACCGCATCTCCTTGTAAATATTTTACTGATGTCCGTTTCCTGTATTGTAGAAAATTTTAACAAAAGGAAGCCTCCCACCCCTGACATGGCCAATATACTTGCGGTGACGTCCACCTCTGAAAAGGGGATGAAGCCCTCATCTATTGGAGAAATGCAGATTAGGAACAAGATATAGAGGATCAGTAAGGAGGCTGCCTCTCAGGAGGAAGGACGACCTCCCCTGGTTGATAAGGGGAAAAAGGTAGTGGTTGATGAACCAAAGAAGAATTTAGGGTATCCACCACCGGGCTAGCAGCTCGAATGACATATCTCCCCCTTGTTCTGAGGACCCTGTAGGGGAGAAACTTTTGGTAGCTTTTATCGCTGCCACCTCCGGGGGACAAAAGAGGCCCACTGCAGTGGAACCTATGAGGTAAGAACCTGCCAAGAAGGCGATAGCCGCCTATGTCTCTTCTGCTTCAGAGGTTCCCAAGGGAAAAGCACCTCTGGCCACACACGATGATGAACTTACTGATGAGGCTCTTGCCCTTCTTCCTCCAGAAATCCAAACTGCCACTACTACATATCACAGATACTGGACGGACAAGTGGCAAACCTTTGTTAAGAAGAACGACGATGTCGACGTCGTGGCCACGATGGTGGCTCAAGAAGGGAGGTCATTTGGCATTGCCATAGAGTTGGAGGCCCTCTTCAAAAACCTTCAGAAAAAAATCGAAGTTTCGCCAATAAGGAATCTTAGGCCAAGGAGGCTGCTAATAAGGAGAAAGCGGAGGTGGATGCCTTAAAGAAGAGTGTTGATGAGGGATCTGCGAAACTCGCTTCTGCCTTAGCAAAAATTGAAAAACTGAAGAAGGATGTCCATCTATCTCATAGTAAGGTGGCCTCCTTAACGAAGCAAGAGGAGACATGCGATGTCCATCAAAATTTGGCAGTTGAGTCTTTGGAGAAATCCAATAAGGAAAACTCTGTTTTGAAAGGGAGAGTGGGGGAACTGACCTCCCAAGTGACTGGCCTAACTGAGGAGGTGGAGACAGTTCGAAGCGATACTGAACGTGCCGTAACGATGCTCAGAAATCATTCATTGCCAACTTTCATCTGATCGAGGCTTACCAATGCTTTGGGGCATATTGGAGAAACTATGCTTACACCGAGGTCATTGAGTGGCTAGAGGTGCATTGTAGGGATGTCGACACCTCCGAACTTAGAGCTGAGTTATTGGAGGGGGAAGATGAGAAGCAAGAATCGTAAACTCTAGCTGAAGGGGCCCAAGTAATTGAACTAGATGGCGAAGCCATTGATGAGGTGGCCCCCAATGCTATAGTTCCTTTTGTAGCTCCTCAACCCCACCACTTTTGGATATAACTTTTTACCTTTTTGCAAACAAGTGTAATGGCTTCGGCCCTCATGATGTACTTTATTATTAATGAACAATTTTTTCACTTAATGCTTGTTTTCGTTTTACTTTGTATTATCTCTGCTCCATACTCCGTTATACCTTTCATAGTTCAAATCAACTTACATTCCTATGCTTATGTCAACTTAATCATCACATCAGACTCTCCATAACATCATAATCTTAGCCACACTAGAAATTGACGGGGTTTAACTTATGAAATAATTACAAGTGTTAGCAGGTTTTGTGACTCCTATTGCTTTGGGTCTTAATAACAGCTCATAACTCTTTAGTTAACGACATCAGACTGACAAGGTCAGACTCACAAACATAGGCTTCTTCAATTATTGAGTTTATAACATTTTCACAAGTGTTGGTAGATCAGGTTTTGGACTCCACCACTTCAGACTTTGATAACAATTTTTATTGGAACTTCTCCATCCGTTCTCACAACTTGGCCAATTTATATAATAGTTCGTGCGCAAGGCTTTGAACATCGTTCCTTAACATATAACCTTTCAATTGTAGCATCTAGAACATCGTACCTTATTATATATCGTACCTTAACATGTTTGTGAGGAGGTATGCTTCAAACAAAAAAACTACTTTCATTGAACTTTTGATTATGTACATAAGATGCTTGTCATCACTGATAATATTTGTGCAAATGTTCTACATTCCATGGATGGGGTTGTACCATTCCATCCATATTTTCTATTTTATAAGTTCCAGGTCGAACTTCTTCACATATGCGATAAGGACCTTCCAAATTTGGCCCTAGTGTTCCTGAGCCATGTTCTTTGGAGGACAAGAATACTCCCCGAAGTACAAGCTCATTTACGCAGAATGACCTTTTCTTTACCTTCGAATTGTAATATCTGGCCAATTTTTTGATATAAAGCTATCCTTTTTTGTGATCTGTCTCTCTTCTCTTCTAGTTGGTCAAGGTCACATTCCCTCATTTCATTATTGACTATTTAATTGAAATGCATTCGTCAAGGAGACGACAGACCTACTTCTACATGGCTCATTGGCTCTGCTCCGTAAGCTATAGAGAATGGGGTTTCGCCAGTTGCGATTCTATTAGTGGTTCTAATAGCCAAAAGCACTTGAGAAAGTTCATCAACCCAAGTCCCTTTAGAAGCATCCAACTTCCTTTTCAATGTGTACTTAATGGTCTTGTTGATAGCTTCAACCTGGCCATTGGCCTGGGGGTGATGGGGGGAAAAAGTGCTTTCTACTCCCCAGCTCGTCATACATATTTTTGACATTCTTATTATCGAACTGTTTGCCATTGTCTAATATGATTGAATGAGGAATCCCGAACCTGCAAATGATATTCTTCCATAAGAATTTGGAAGTGTTAGCCTCTTTTATCTTAGCAAGTAGCTCAGCTTCTACCTATTTCGTGAAATAATCGATGGCACTATTGCAAAGTTAGCACTTCCTCTTCCTTTGGGGAGGGGACCTATTAGATCGATTCCCCATTTTACAAACGACCAGAGGCTAGATACTACATTTAACTCTTGCGAGGGCTGCCTTTGTATGGTAGCGAAGCGTTGGCACTTATCACACCTCCGAACGAAATGTTGCACAACTTTTTTCAAGGTGGGCCAATAGTATCCCTGTTTAAGCGCCTTCTGGTCCAAGTACCAACCTCCAAAGTGATTGCCACAAATCCTTTCATGGATTTCCTTGAGCACGTAATCCATCTGTTCTCCTTCGATACATCGTAGCAATGGCAATGAAAATGCTCATTTATACAGTACCTTATCTTGCAAAACGAAGTGCGTAGCTCTCCTTCTAAGCTTCTGGGCCTCTTCCTTTTCCAATAGAAGAATTTGATCCTTGTGGTAGGCTATGATAGGTTGCATCCAAGATGGGGTCTCTTCAATTTGCATTATTATCTCGCTCGCATCAGTTGAGGGTCTGGAGAGATGCTTGATAGGTATACCAACATGTAGTTCGAAATCTTTGCTACTTGCCAACTTTACACGTGCGTCGGACTGAGTATTTATAGCTCGAGGGACCTGAATCAGCTTAAAGTTTTTGAAAGAAGGGATGAAGTTCATTACCAACTTCAAGTATGCTGCCATAGATTTGTCTCTGGCTGAAAAGTTTCCATGGACCTGGCTGACTACCAGTTGTGAATTGCTGCTGACAACAAGCTTCTTCACCTGCATCTCCCTTGCCAACCTTAGGTCAGCTAGAAGGGCCTCGTATTCTGCCGCATTGTTTGTGGCTTTGAAGTTGATCCTTACAGCACAAGAGAGTCTGTGTCCTTCTGGACTGTTCAGAATGATCCCAGCTCCCAACCCTGATTCTCCAGAGGACCCATCGACTGAGAGACTCCATATTTAGGGTTCTTTGTGTTCCATCTCCTCTTCTACCTTTGGAACTGGGGTAAACTCTGCCACAAAATCTCTAGGGTTTGCCCTTTGATGGCTACCCTCGGTTTGTAAGTGTTATCAAACTCGCTAAGTTCCACAACCCATTTAAGTAATCTTCCTGAATCTTCTAGTTTCTGAATCACTTGCTTGAGGGGATAATTTGTTTGTGTGCTTGGAAATAGGGCCTCAACTTCCTGGATGTGGTTATCAAGGAGAATGCCAACTTTTCCAAGTTTGGATATCTCACCTCCGCTGCTAGGAGAGCTTTACTGACATAGTAAATGGGTAGCTGATGGTCATTCTCCTCTCTTATGAGAATTGAACTGAGTGCTTCAGCAGTTACTGCTAAGTATAGGTACAGTACTTTATGGTCCCTTGGCTTGGAGAGAAGAGACGCCTGACCTATGTGTCTCTTTAGCTCTTGTAAGGCTAATTCGCATTCCTCTGTCCTTTGAAACTTTTTTCCTCGTTTGAGAATTTTGAAAAATGGTAAGCATTTGTCTGTTGCTTTAGAAATGAATCGGTTTAAGGCTGCTATTCGTCCAGTGAGGCTATGTACCTCTTTTGATTTTTGGGGCAACCTCATTTCTATCAAAGCCCTCACCTTTCAGTGTTTGCTTCGATGCCTCGTTAGTTGACTATGTAACCTAAGAACTTCCCCAACGATACCCAAATGCACATTTTAAGGGGTTGAGTTTCATCCGATATTTTAGCAGAATTTGGAAGGTTTCATTCAAGTGGGCAACATGATCACTGGTTTTCAAACTCTTTACTAACAAATCATCTACACACACTTCTATAGTTCGTCCAATAAGATTGGCAAATATTTTGTTCACGAGTCTTTGGTAGGTGGCTCCGGCATTTTTCAGTCTGAAAGGCATGGCTTTGTAACAATAGATCCCTTTATCCGTGATAAAGGAGGTGTGCTCCTCATCTGCGGGGAACATGAGAATTTGGTTGTATCTGGAGTAGGCATCCATGAAGCTATGTAACTCATGTCCAGCGGTCGAATTCACTAATTGGTCTATCCTGAGGAGTGGGAAGCTATCCTTAGGGCAAGCCTGGTTCATATTTGAAAAGTCTATGCTGACCCTCCACTACTCATTGGGCTTTAGATATTTTCGCAGAATTTGGAAGGTTTCATTCAAGTGGGCAACATGATCACTGGTTTTCAAACTCTTTACTAACATATCATCTACATACACTTCTATAGTTCGTCCAATAAGATTGGCAAATATTTTGTTCACGAGTCTTTGGTAGGTGGCTCCGGCATTTTTCAGTCTGAAAGGCATGGCTTTGTAACAGTAGAGCCCTTTATCCGTGATAAAGGAGGTGTGCTCCTCATCTGCGGGGAACATGGGAATTTGGTTGTATCTGGAGTAGGCATCCATGAAGCTATGTAACTCATGTCCAGCGGTCGAATTCACTAATTGGTCTATCCTGAGGAGTGGGAAGCTATCCTTAGGGCAAGCCTGGTTCAGATTTGAAAAGTCTATGCCCTGGGAGGTGATGAGTAACCCGAAATTTACCAACATTGGGTTGGAGACCCACTTCGGATAGACATATTCTCTTATAAACCCATTATCAATCAATTTTTTAACATCGTCTTTCAAGGCCTCGTATCTGTCAGGGTTGAGGGCTCCCATTTTCTGCCTACGTGCCACGACTATTGGATTTATGTTTAAGTGGTAGCAATTAACACTGGGATAAATGCCTACCATGTTGTTGTGTTTCCAGGCAAAGAAATCAAGGTTCTTGAGTAAGAAGTCTTTCAACTCCTCCTTCTTTTCTAGTAGTAGGTTACTTCCCACCTGTAGATGTTTCGATCCATTGGGTTTGTTGCGAAAGCCTCCAGTTCTTCCCTAGGTGCTGTTTGAGGTTCACAATCAATTATGTGGGGGTCCAATTCTTCTAGGCTGACTGCTTCTTCAGCAGACATCCCTTCTTCAGGTGCCTCGACCATGACAACATCTTCTCCTTGTTCAGAAAAATTCCCCTGTTCAGGAAGGTCGTTCATAATAACATCGATAATGATGGTATTAACAACTTTTGGTTCTACCTTTCTCAGGGAATTTGAGTAGCACTCCACAGCTCCTCATTGGTCCCCCGGACTATAGCAATGCCATTTTTTGTAGAAAATTTAGGTGATGGATGGAAGTGACTACTCATAACTCCTTCAGGGCGGTCTTCCAAGTACCGTGTGATAGGCAGATCGAATATCAACTACTAGAAATTTCATGAAAGGTCGAGCAATCAGAGGCTCAGTTCCCAGCTCTATTGTTAAAGTAATTTTAGCTTTTTGGGATGATACTGTCTCCGGTAAACCCGTATAAGGGAGAACTCATATGAGTCAGTTCGTGATCGACTGTCATTTTATCGAAGGTAGGCCGAAGATAATGTTGACCCAACTCCTATTATCCACCAACATTCGTTTGAGGCCATTCCGGGCTACAACGTTCCTTACCACCAGGGCATCACAATATGGGTAATATANACTGTCATTTTATCGAAGGTAGTTCCGAAGATAATGTTGACAGAACTCCCATTATCCACCAGCATTCTTTTGAGGCCATTCCGAGCCATAGTGTTACTACCAAGGCATCGCAATGTGGATAATGTACTCCCACCATATTCTCTTGGGTGAATATGATTGGCGGGATTGTTTTCTAGTCGTGGAGTGATTAACTACGTAGTTCGTCATAGGAGGGTCACTTGCTTCTCTTGCATAGCTCTTTTGTGAATTCCTGGACTTCCCCCAACATGGAGGCCTCCAATAATTGTATCGATTTCTCTGATGGGCTCTTGCGCGGTGTTAGGTGGAGGATTTCGTCTTTGTCTTTGACCCTCTCTAGGCTTTTCAATGTCATTTTTTCTCTCACTTGGAGGATCATTGCGATTGGCCGACGTTGTTCGTTAGCCTTGGATTGCTGGTTTGGTCTGTATGGGGCATTTCTTTGAAGGTGTATTCCTCAATTCTGGGACTGAGAATGTCTTGTGGTATCCCAACAGTTCTCTGTTCGATGGCCATGAGATTGGTGATACATGCAATAGTTCGGCGCTTCATCCCTATTTCTAGGTTCAACACTTCACCTTCTGCCTCGCCCCCTGGAAGGGTGCCTTGGGTAAATATAGCGATGGTGCATTTCAGCACCGGAGTTGACCTCCTCGTAAACCAAGGTGGGTACGACATTGAGTGTTGCTGCGGCTAATTCTTGTCCATGATTTAATGGTGCCTGATGGTCCATTAAATGGGAAGTACGGCCTTTTCCTCTTGCCATTTGCGAAGGTGGCAGGCCCTAGCTGGCTCTATTCCTATGATCTCTCAATTCTTCATTGAGGATATCGCGCCTTATCATTTCCAAAAGGGCATCATCGGTGATAGGGTCTTTGTTTTGCATATCCCTCCAAAAGTGGGAGTTCATATCCAGTCCTCCTCATAGGGCAGTGAGTGCTTCTCTGTCTGGATGTAGATGCTACTTAGTTGATTCTCATCCTTCAGAAACTACAAGTTTAATATGAGCATCCGTCGACAAACGGATCACCTTAAGATGTAGGTATTTGGCCAAATAGGATCGTCCAGGTTCTATAGACTTGCACACATTAAGTCATTTCATCGGTAAAGCGAGATAAAATATTTTTTAACGATTCACCCTGTTGTTGCCGCATATCTTGCAACCGCTGAATGGGCCTTTCTCCTTCTTTGCTTGTAGCGAAACGTTTCAAGAATGTCTTTTTAAGGTCGGGCCAGCTTCGAATGCTTCCTTCTGGTAACGTAGAATACCAAATTTCTGTCCCTCCACTCAAGGTTAAGTGAAAAGCTCTACATTTCATAGTTGGCGTGGCTAAGATGGAATTGCTTAGTGTTGCTGCGGCTATGCGGCTAATTTCACAAGATCTTTGAGGTTCGTCCGAATCTTCGTCCTCCCCTTGATATTTTGGAGAGGTGGCTAAGATGGAATTGCTTCGTTTCTTGCCTGAGCCCTCCTTTCACGCTTATTTTTAGGGGGACGGACCTGAGGTTCTTCCTGTAGGATGGGTTGCTATTTTTCGCGTTGATGCGGCTCCTGTTGCCTATTTCTAGGCATCGGCGGGGCAGGATATTCCTGCCTATTTCTAGGCACTTGGGGGTGTAATCTTGCCTATTTCTAGGCGGTCCGGCCCAATCCCGTCGAATAAGCTAACTGACCTTTAAGGTCTGTTATCCAGCTGATGATTTGGATGGAAGTTGAACGGTGTTTCATATGGTCTTTCCGAAGCATAGTTAGTTGACGTGCCCATCTCAACTTCTCTTACTTGTGAAGTCCCCATCCACTATGAGGGTGTCTTGTCACCTGACTTTGGACTTCTTCCTTTCCCTGGCTAATCCCTGAGGATCCGGGATTTCATTGTCCAGGGCTGCATGTGGGGGGACATGGAATCCTCATTGCCCTTGCATATTCATCAACATTTCTTGCATAGCCAGGTTTTGTTGAGTTATGTTTCTCATATTGGCCGTCATCGTGGCCATTTTCCTAGTAAGCCTAGCTGCAACCGTTCCCCCACCTCTAGATCCTACTCGTCTTTGTGTTGGAAGTCGTGGGCATGAACTTGGAATGACTTGTAAGGGTTCTCCTTGTTCAGGGTACTCCCTTGTCCTTCTAGGTTCATTTTCATCATTTGAACTCATCTTTTTCAATGTATTCAGCACTAGTAGTTTCCTTCTCTTTAGGGGATTTTCAGATTTCTCCCTCCTCATTTTTTAAAGATACTCCTTTTTTCAAGGGCGCTCCTTTTTTCAAGGGCTTCGATTCTTTCAACCGAACATCTCACAATTCATCAATGCTTTCTCCATGTGTTCTCGTGGTTAGCTGTTAAGGTTCCCACAGACGGCGCCAATTTGTTGACCCTAAAAAATGAGAATCATGTCATACGTATGTGGATTTGTTTTCCCTTTGCATCGTGTTGGCAAGGTTTATTGTTGACCCTAAAAAATAAATCAACAGACGTCAAGCACGATTTCGGCGTGTTCCTACCGAAATAACAGTGGTAGCAAGGAGGAAATGGATGCGGGATGTACTTTACGACGAGAGACAAAAAATGTTCAAGCCCCGGCGGGTAGAATGAAAGAAATTACGCTAACAACAATCACCGAACAAAATCCAAACTTAGAATGAAAGCAATTGCGCTAACAACAATCACTGAACAAAATCCAAACTCGTTTATGTAACAACAAACGATAATATGTGAAAGGAAGTTGAAGTGTTAATATATTTCCTCTCAAGGATTTATGTGTATTCTTTGAATATATGAGTGTTGATTTCGTTATCAATCATCCAACCCCCTTGAAATTACAATGAAGATCTATTTATATTACACTGGCCGATGTGGTGGCCGTTGGATTTAAATTACGCGGCCTTATCTC
>CAIGRP010042388.1:0-35129 GCA_903798385.1 Fraxinus cuspidata
CATTGAACATATATATAAAAAATTTCTCTGTTCTCTTCTTCTGTTTGTTCAATATCCTACAGTAAGTGTGTATTGAGTGTTGATAAAATTATGCACACGAACTACTCCGACTTAGTGAGTTCTCATTGCACATCATGCCCCACCTAACTCAAGTATCCTCACACTTATGTTTTTGTGCATGTGAAACAAAATCAACATCTACTACTCCCCATTTTTTGAAATTAAAAGCATACCATATAAAGAGAGGCAAGAAATGGTTAGATTAGAGAGTTGGAGTCAGAATGATAAAACCAGCCAATCAGTGAACTTTTCGGAATGTAGCTGGCTATCCAGAGTTGGGGTCTCAGTGTCTTAACTTCCTCAACTGGGTCAGATCTTACTCTTTCTTCAATAGGAATAGTAACAGCAGCAGCAGTAGTAGTTGCATTAGTCTAACATGATAGGAGGTCAGAACCTTGTTGCTTCGATGATGTAGGAGTGGAACTGACTGGCTTTACAAATAATCAATATCCCCCTTACCTGTACTTTCCATCTATAATATGCAAAGCTTGAAACTAAAAAAAACAAAAAAATCTGAACGCCTATTGCTAGTCCTGGAATTAACGTTCTGAAGTTGCATCTTCCATTATGTTTATGAACTTAGGGTCAAAGAGTTCCTTAAATTTGTGATGTCTGACCTTTATAAATTGGTTTTTCTTGATTTCAGCATGTCTTAGATTGCAATTTTTACGTCCATAAGTTTAGTGCCAATGAGTTTCTATTGCATCCATATTTTGACATTTCTAAAATTTTTTTTTTGTTTGATTTCAGGCTATCATTTAGAAGAAGTATGGCCAAGATGCCATCAATGTAAGGGATGAGAGTGACTTTCCTACTAACATTCAGGTGGAACGGTGTGTTATATCTAAGTAGGCCTTTCTTTGAGTTTCTTATATACTATTAAAATTACTGTCTTTTACGACTGCAAGAGAAAAATAAGGGTCTTTAGCTGCTTAAGACAGCCATTGAGAAAGCAGGTTACATCGAAAAAGTGAGTTCTCTTAACTTTCACGACTTCAATGCTTAACCATATAGAGAATAGGATATTAAAGCTAAAAATGTCTACAGTACTTCTTGGCTCTACCTGGGGTTTGTACACCCTTGCTTGTGAATTTCATTCACATTCCTCCTGTTTACCATTGTCCCACTTCACACTTTCAAAACTTCCATAATTTGCTTCATAGCCGTTGCCCCATTTATCCTCAAATTCTGAAATTATCCCTTGACAATAATAATATCTCCCATGTGGGGATATCTCTTCATTTTGAACTTTCCTTGTTTAACATGAGTAGTTTCTTCGCAAATAAATTGCTTCACGAACTTGAATTATATATCCTTTTTCTACGTAAGTTGATGTGCAAGGTCAATTTTTTCAACTAATTGGTTAGTGTTCTTTACCTATAAACATCATGCAAATATATGAAGCATGTTTTCTTTGTAATCTCTGCACTATCTCATATTCCCCCATTAGTTTATATTAATTTGACTCAATAATGTTTAATGTAGTTGGTCGCCTTGTAATAAATTATGAGCTTAAGATAATAATAATAATTTTTAAACTATTTTAGATATTACATATTGCTTAATGCTTAATACATCCTCAGAACAAGTTTACACTAATGTTTCATCTAAACATAACAACATTTTTTCTTATACATAGAAAAATTGTTTACCATAATCAATATTAAAATAAATTTTCTAGGTTATATAATTAAAATGATCAAAAAATAACAATCAAAATACAATTAAATACATCATTGCTAAAACGCCACGTGCATCGCAGGTGCGAAAGACTAGTGTGTGTGTAAACACTAAAATGCCATGTGCATCACACGTGCCAATAACTAGTGTGTGTATGTACATTTTTTCATATATAAAATAATTGATGACTAATCCATGGGCTACCTAATACAACAGACGAGATTTCGGTGCTAAATAAACAAAATATCAATAACAACATAACATTCTAAATTTCTCATTCCTCGTCAATGACTGGGAAATGTGAAAAGCTCAAGTCAGTGACTTTATATTGAATGGAGCTTCCACCTCAGAAACTCTGCCACCAGCAGCACCCTTCTCAATTTTTTGACCACCACTTGCTGCAGCATTTTGATTTAGATTAGGAACATCGACTAAGTCTTCCTCGGCCCTAAATAATGGAGACAGAAAGGCACTTTTCATCCACAATTTGAGTAAATCGCAGGTGACCAAAAAGTGACAATCAAAATACTACTAATTACATCATTACAAAAACGTCACGTACATCGCACGTGCCAATAACTGTACATACAATTTTTTATGCTACAGCAAAAAGATAGAATAATTGATGGCTAATAAAATTCTTACTCCTAATTCAAAGATCAAATAAAAACCCATAGGCTACCTAATACAACAAAAGTTAAAAATCAATAACAACATAACATTTTAAATTTCTCATTCCTCATCAGTGTCTGAAACGAGAAAAATTCTAGTCTTTAAATTTATATTGAATGGAGCTGAATCATCTACACTGTAATACATTATCTAATTAAACTAGTCAACACTTAAAATTTGAGGTCAAATATGTCATGCTAGAAAAAAAAAATTGAAACAAACAAAATTGAAGTCAGATGGTGGGTGACTTCATCTATTTAACCAATTATATAATCAAATCAATTTTATTCAATTCATATTATACACACAACACATACAAATAGAGAAGCCGAAAACAGAGAGAAAGAAAAGAGGAAAGAAGCAAGAAAGAAAGGAGAAGAAGAAGAAGAAATGGAAAATGGAAAAATAGGAAAGTTCGACAACGAGGTTGAGAAATAAGTGCTTTTTCTTATTATGCTTGAATTCCTCAATTTTGACAGGTTAGTGAAAAGTTACTTATTCAAAAGTTAATGTTAAATTTTAGACTTGTTAGATTATTAGTTTAAATTCAATTTTATTGAAAGGGAACTATTGAATTATGTCTAATAAGTTATGAAATTAAGTTAAAAGAAAAGAAAAGAACAGCTTAAGTGATTGAAGGAAATGGGAAAATTGCTCAAGTATATAAAGATTAAGATTTAGAACTGCCTATTTAATTATTGGAGTTACTTAAAAGGGTTAATTGTTAATATAAACATTATATCACATTTCAAGCGATGATATGGATATCAGGAGCTTATCGACCAAACCAATCGCCATGTAAATATATTGTGAGTGGAAAAACTTAAATATTTCTCATTATTATACATTTTATGCAAATATGTGAATTATTTGTCCAATTACATGATTAATGGGGAAATATTATTTCATTATGATATATGTGGAATTTAAAAGATTGTATATGGATTATTTGTAAATTGGAATAT
Organism: Fraxinus cuspidata; assembly: GCA_903798385.1. NCBI lineage: Eukaryota > Viridiplantae > Streptophyta > Magnoliopsida > Lamiales > Oleaceae > Fraxinus > Fraxinus cuspidata. Next base: position 3,378 of record CAIGRP010042388.1, read on the forward strand.
GAGACGTGTGATATTGAGATTAACCAGAAAAGTACCCGTGAAATTAATGTGGAAATATTCTTTTATTATGATATATGTGGAATTTCAAAGATTGTATATGAATTATTTGTGAATTGGAATGTGAGATATATGTGATATTGAGATCGGCGAGAAAAGTACCCATGGTGTCAAACTATGTGATTGTTGTAAGGTAAAAAAGCTTTTCCTCTTTAACCTCGTCCCTCCAAAAGCTTTTTCTTTCATTTCTTTTCATGTTCATGCAGTTTATAGCATGTTTGGCCCAGCTTAGGTATTTTTTCCCTGGCTTATTTGGTCTGTAAGTATCCACTCCCCCCCCCCTCCAAGAAAGCCGGAAATAAGCGGCTTAAAAGTTGGGGGCTTGGTCACCGAACATGCTCTTAATGTCTTATCCTCTAGATGATTTTAGAATCTAGAATGTCAGGCAGCTACAAATTCACAAAGCATTAGATGTTCTACATTGTTACACTTGAATAAACCATAGTCGCTCCGAAGATTATAAGAAAGATGAACAACCTCACAAAGATGAGAAAACTCACAAGAAATTTTATTCAATTCAAAAACTGGGGCTTCAAAGGGCTTATAATGCTTTAAATAGTGAAATCGGGAAAATAAATAATATAAGTAAAAAACGATATTTTTCCATAAATGAAAAAATTCGAGATAATAACTTAAATTGAAACTCCTAAAATTCAAGATCATCCTCCAATAAATGGAATTTGAATCCGAATTTTATGGAATGAGATATTACCAAAATAAAAATTTTCATAAACGACAAAAACGCTTAATCGAGTGCCTAAAAGATAATTTGCCCAAAATTCGATGTATGTCAGGGCCAAAGCGCCCTGAGTTGTAATCAAATTAGACTAGCAATTCGTCAAAAACGGACAAACACTTCACTTCGTTATAAACTCTAACTCCTTGTGCACTTCATTATTCTCCCCAAAATAAAATATGAAAACCAAGTCCTGACCTTGGGTATTTTCCAACTGAAATTGAGCTATGATACCGGAAATGTAGATAACAGTGCAAACTGGGCAGTTGTTTAAGATTAATGACACGGTGTAAATTTTTAATATTAGATATTTTAATATCCTATGGAAGTGGTTTTTGAATGTTTCAATATCCACTTATAATAATTTTGAGAAGATGGAGTTTGGACTGCTTAAATATTGAGAACAAAGGGAAGCTGATTTTCGGTAATGACGGATTCTGTTCTTTAACTACTCATACACAGTAAGTAGTAGCATTATCTTGAATTGCCTGTGAATAAATTCATTGTTTCTTATAATCAAGGTAGACAAATTTCATTTGTATGAATTGCCCAAATGTAATGCTGATCTTTTCTGCCAGATGTTTTAAATCAATGTGTTCAAAGCAAACTCCAACGAGTAACTTGTGCCTTACATGGTTTTGAGAAATTAACTGACAAGGACAAAACTGTGAGATCAAGGATAACGATGTTCAGAATAGAAACTAAGCAGTTTTCCAAGTTCCGTATTTTAACACTACGCTTGCCATAATCTTTGATATGCTAAGGTATGATCATGTTCTAAAAGAAGGAAATTCATTATTAAATCTGTTTGCTTGCTAATCTCTGTTATTTTAGCTGTGATAAGGGATAGATGGGTTCAAGAGGTGGTTTTGTGGAAGTAAATGGATTAAGTAAATGCAGAAGATAATACTTGTTTGAATAAGGAACACTGTAATATGGATGGTAGTGATGCGACGATATTGAGAGATGAACCTTTACAGAAGAAATGTCACCAAACATTGTATGGTGTGACCTTTTTTTTTCTATTATTACTTCTCTTTTTTTATGTTGTTCGTTTCTTTGAGCCACTAAAAGTCTTGAGATGGATGACTTTACTGCTGAATGAGATAAGTGCGAATGTATGGGCAAAATATCCTTCAATTCTTTTCTTTAAAATAAAACACGAATATCTGATAATCTATGTCGAGTTTGTTTCAGGCTTGAACATGAATAGCTGAGAATATTAGAAAGTCAAGAAAAATATCAATCAATCTTGTGAATTTGAGTCGTGGTAAGTTTTTGTTTCCAGTGTCCCCAGTATTCTTAATTTTATTCTTAATTACTAAATGATCCTTTTTCTTCACCCTTTTACAAATAGATTAGAGCCATACTTCCTTCAATGATATTGTAGCTAATTTAACTGTATTTCGAGTACTCTCGACATGACTAAATTCAAGTTGGTTGATTCGATCTTTAACTTCATAATAAGCAATATTCAATGGATCATTTCAAATTACAATCTATATTTTATGAGTAAGTAAATTAATCAATGGCTGTTTTTTAACTAACTATTGTCGTGAATGCCATCCATATCCTTGAAAAACTTCAAAAGGTCAGTTGGTGTGTTCATCCCTATCAATGGCTGTCTTGTGTAGGGAATAATTTATAATTTGAGGATCTATAAAAATTCTACAATTATTTTGTTGTTTAGCATTTTTATACTTCTTTACTACATAGATATTTGACGTTCCTAGATTATTAGGTTGGATGCCTGTGCTGATTTGAGTTTTATATAATCATATTTTGGTTTCCATTCAAAATGCAGAGTGAATTTTGCTACGCTTATTGCTAATCCTGGAATAACATTCCGAAATTGCATTTTCTATTATGTTTATGAGCTTAGGGTCAAAGAGTTCCTCAATTTTGTGATGTCTGACTTTTAGAAATTGATTTTTCTTGATTTCAGGCTGTCATATGTCCACAAGTTTAGTTCCAATGTGTTTCTATTGTATCCATACTTTGATTTTTCTAAAATTTTATTTTGTTTGATTTCAGGCTGTCATTAAAAAAAAATATTGCCAAGATGACTACAATATAGGGGATGAGAGTGACTTTCCTATTAACATTGAGGTCGAATGGCAATGTTATATCTGAATAGGCCCTTTCTTTGATTTTCTTATATACTATCAGCATTACAGTCTTTTGTGACTGCAAGAGAACAAGGAGGGTGTTTAGCCGCTCAATAGAGCTATTGAGAAATCAGGTTACACCAGAAAAGTAAGTTCTCTAAACTTTCACGACTTCATTGTTTAACCATCTAGAGAATAGGATATTAAAGCTTAAATTGTCTATAATACCTCTTGGCTCCACCGGGGGTTTGTACACCCTTGCTTGTTGAACTTCATTCACATTTCTCACGTTTACCATTGTCCCACTTCACTCTTTCAACGCTTCCATAATTTGCTTTCTAGCTATTGTCTCATTCAGCCTCGAATTCTGAAAGTATCCCTTGAAAATAGTAATCTTCTCCCATGTGGGCATATCTCTTCATCTTGATCTTTCCTTGTTTAACATCGAGTAGCTTGTTCACTAATAAATTGCTTCACGAACTTGAATTATATATTCTTTTTCTACGTAAATTGATGTCCAAGCTCAAGTTTTTCAAATAATTGGCTGGTTTCCTTTGGCTATATACATCTTGCAAATATGTGAAGCATGTTTTCTTTGTAATCTCTATTTCCCTATAATTTTTGTGTTCTTGCACTTCTCCAAACTATCTCATTTTCCCTTGTAGTTTATATTAATTCGACTCAATAATGTTTAATGTAGCTCTTGGTAGCCTTGCAATAAGATCTGAGCACAAAATAATAATAATAATTTTTAAACAATTTAAGATATTACATATTGCTTAATGCTTAATACATCCTTAAAATAAGTTTCTTACACTGATGTTTCATCTATACATAACAACATTTTTCTTTTACGTAGAAAAATGTTTATCACGATCAATATTAAAAACACATTTCTAGATTATACGATTAAAATGATCAAAAAATAAGAATCAAAATACTATTAAATACGTCGTTACTAAAATGCCATGTGCATCGCACGTGCCAATCACTAGTGTGTGTCTCCGTGTGTGTATAATATGCTATACACTAAACAACATGTGCATAACATGTGCCAATGACTAGTGTGCATGTGTGTGCTTACAATTTGTCTATGTTACAGCAAAAAGATAGAATAATTGATGACTAATAAAATCCCTACTCATAATTCATTGATCAAATAGCAACCCTTAGGCTACCTAATATAATATAAGAGTTTTTTGTGCAAAATAACCAAAAAAATCAATAACAATATAACATTCTAAACTTTCTATTCATCGTCGGTGTCTAAGAAAGTGAATTATATCACTCATGCCAGGGTGTGTTCTCTTCAAATATGAATGAGCTGTAGGTTCGCTGGGTATGTGAAAATTTCCTCTCAAAGCTAGTTCGATCCTTAATGTCCTCTTCACTTATAAAAAAATTTCTACAAGGCCCGGACATCTCTTATCTAAAATAATGACGTTATACACGGTAAGAATCACATAAAATATGGTTGATACGGTCAATAGTTGAATTAAGGAAAGATTTTATAAGTTAATATAATCTTTCATTTTATTAATTATTTGACCAATCAACCCTATCCAAAATGGTAAGTAAATATTTCAGTATATGCTGCTTTAAGGTAAGTGAAAGTTGCACCTTATTTGGATTTTAAAAACCCTAAAAAATCGAGCTAAAATTTTACCAACCCATAGCACCTAGTCAGTTCTGACCAGCTCGCTTACCGGTGTTTGGACTTCACTTTTACACATGTTTTGAAACATGTTTGGACATTAAAAATCATTATAATGTAAGCAAGTTAATAAATAAAAGATAAGTAAAAATATATCATATATTTTACTTTCATATATTTAATTATTCATTGTATTTTAGATTAAATTAGACAAATTGTAAATACAAAAATTTTATATTGTTTCTCCGTATTATAATAAAATATCAATTCTCTGCAAATTATTTTGTTCTTGTAATAAATTACTTCATATTGTAGCTATAATATCTTATTTTCTCCAACAAGTTGGTAATGGATTAATCCGATATCACCTCTGTTTTACAACAGAGGGCTAATCCCTTCCGCCGGTTGATGGTTGGTGGAAGAACCCTCCCCGGCACCAATACTGCTGATTTGTATCAGCTTTAGAGAATGAAAAAATGTATTAAGATTAAATGGCAGTTTTATTATTTATAACTTCTCAGCAGCAATGATAAAATGTCCAGCATAAGACTAAACCTAGCTATTGCTGCACTGTCAAAGTAGTGACTTGAAGTGAAACTTTGATAAAAGTAATCTTTAATAAGTTTTTCAATATTCACTTCATGAATATAGAAATATGATTATGTATATAAGTGTATTTAGAGTAGAATCTCAATCTGATTGTATGTAATTAATCGAAGTTTGACAGAATTTGATTTTTGATTTTCTGAATTGGATTCTGTTTACAGTCAGCCTGTGTAAATCTCAATGGGATTAAGCCCTTGTTTGGGCTCCATTTTGGGAGAAAAATAAATTTTAGAATGGTAATTTTTTGGAGAATGTGTGGTTAAAAAATAAGGAAGACTTTTTGATTTACGTGCAAAATTATTTTATGGGTGAATTTGTTGTTGAAAATAATTTTGAAAAAATGAGTTCCTGAAAAAAGGGAGCCCAGATAGAGGCTAAAATAATGAAAATAACCATGGCATTAAGAATTATCTGTGCATTTTCTGCAAATGGCTTATAGATAAGGAAGCAAATAATTAAAATGCCTTCAAAAAAGAAAAGAAAATAATAAAAAAATTTATTTAATTAGCTGCTGACGTAGAACCGTGGCTGCTTTAGGGTTTGTCTGCAAGAAATAGAATAGGAGAAAAATTGTGTTCATGTTGATTTGGTCATTTAGTTTTCTTTTTTAATCATATCTAGTCCCATGTTTTCAATTTCTCTCTCAAATTTAACACAGCTATAAGGAAAAGTGTAAATTTTTATGTAGATATTGTTGTGTCTCTCCATAACAATTTACCAATGTTTGTATAGTTATTCGAAGAAAAATAAATGTTTTAAGTTCAATTAATAATCACTAATACATTGTTATGGGTAAAAAAAAATAAAAAATAAAACCTAGTTATATATGGCCATGTACATATTTATCGGGAGATTCGGGCCTTGGATTCCCAAACACGCTGGTACAACTTGGGTTCTCATTCCTGAAATTTTTTCGATGATCAAAATCCAAAACTCTTGTAATAGGAGTCAAGATTTTTTGTCTCAAAGTACTTGTGTCCATGACTATCCCTCAAGTAAAAACTTGAAACATCACTCCAATTTTACACATCATCAATTTTTAATATAGACAAAGCATTTCTTGTGGTTTCTTCAACTCAAGGTTGAAGAAAGAAAGTTGTATTTATGGAGAAATGGAAATATGGGATACACCTATTTATACGCAACTTAGAAAATTGTGACAGCCTACTTATTAGAAATATAGGAAAAAATTTAGGCACTTTTCATTTAACAGGTCTGACTAAAAAGATGAGGAAAAACATCAATAGCAGGAATATCTCATATGGCATAACTATTTTATTTAGATGCCATACACCAACAACAACAATCTATACCTTATTTTCCATTAATTTGAGGTTGAAGTAACCTCATCTCTGTTTTCCTTTTTCTAATTATGATTACTTTAAAGTAATTCTCGTTTACTTTCTCAGCCGGTAGAGATATTAAAGATATATCTGAGTTCGAAATAAGAAAGATGTGATTTTCTTTGACATCCAAGGGGGAAAATTGCTTATTAAATAATAATAATCTACCAGGTGTCTGTAATTGTGATCCATTTGCTAACACCAACAGAACAATCTCTTACACCAACTGGCTAATGGACTGTCTTCAATCCTGTCACAATTCGATATTGCTATAAATTCTGGTTTCTGAAATCAGTGAACTTATGACGTGATAGATAATATTTGAGTTGTTTCCATGATAAAATGATGTTTCAGTATGAGTATATTATGAACGAGTCTATTTATTAGACTGTTAGCAAATTCCTCTTGGAATGCCAATGTGGGTATAATCCGCTGAGAATCAGCAATAAATGTTATTTCATAAAAGGTGAGTTTATTGCTTCCGTGATCAGTAAAGTAGTTGTTCAAAGATTAAGGGTCGGACTCTAATATTTGATATTAATTGGAATTTGATTTTAATCAAATTATATCGTCCTAATATATTCTTGGAATTAGAATTGGACTCTATTTGATATTTAATTACAATTTGATTTTAATTAAATTGTATCGCCTTAAAACTTTGAAACTAGAGTTTGACTCTAATTATTGTATTTAATTTCAATTTGATTTTAATTAAATTCAATCACCTTAAGTTTTGAAATCAGAGTTGGACTCTGATTTGATATTTAATTAGAATTTGATTTTAGTTAAATTTTCTCGCCTTAAAATATTGAAATTAGAGTTGAAATTTGGTATTTAATTAAAATTTGATTTTAAATAAATAAATTTTCGCTCTATAATTTTGGAATTAGAGTTTTGACTCTAATTCAGTATTTAATTAAGATTTTATTTTAATTAAATAAATCTTCTAATTAAGTTAATTGATTAATTTTATTAATCATTTATTTAATTGTTCCGATCATTTGTTTAGACGACCTTAATTACTAGAAACTTGAAACGTGTTTGCATATAATATTAGATATTATATAGGAAAGTATTTATGTGATGAATGTTTTATTAATTGATGATTATGGACTCGACCATATGGATGTGTTGAATGGTTAGTTTTATTCTTGTTGTTTTATTGGCCTCCGAGCTCTTTTTTGTTTTGGATTTGCGAATCTGTTGTTATTTTATGGGCCCGCGTGTCTAATTATTTAGGCATGCGTGCCACTTAATATAGGATACATGTTGCAGCTGAACTAGTTGAAGAAATAAAAAGAGGACGAGACCATAAAGATGGAGCATCATATAATTCAATGCTATATCACCTATGAATTGACCAACTAATCTTCCTTATGGCTCGGGAGGACTAGATAGTAAAGTCCATAATTATCCATACTATTATATGTATGTTTAATTTCATGCTAGATGTATGATAAAATATATATAATTATTATAATGAGACTTTTGTACGTAAAACCCCTCGTTAAAATATTAAGTCATAATTATATTCGTCTTCCATCATTATAGTGAAAAATTAGAGTCTTCAATCGATCTCAACTTGTTGAGTACACTCAAGGCTGACCTATTAGGGATATCTATGACAGTATGAAATATTATATATTTTTGAACGATGGGTTTGACTTAACTAAAATTTATTTTTTGTTGAGTACACTCAAGGAGATCAATTTTAGAGGCATGTTAAGCTAACACATAAAATATGTAAAGACAAAGAGCTGTCCATTTAGTTATCTAGGAGTTGTATGGATATACAATTGATAATACTATCTTCCCAAATATTTTATTAAAGCTTGTTGAGTAAACTCAAGATTTTAATATAACAAATAGGATCACAGCCCATTGGGAGTCAAGTATGGATTCCATAAACTTTTGCGAAAGAGTCATAAATTTGAGTTAAACAGTAGGGTCGTAATTAATTTAATAAAAGACTATTAAACTAATTGATGTGTTCTATATATATATATATTTTTTTTTACTTTTTTGTCATTTACATTTATTCAATCATGAGTAACCATATGTATTTGAGAGACATACTGGATGCCAACAGCCAAACCAATTTTTCTTGATTGGCACCACAATCTAAGAATTGTTATCAAGCATCAGAAAATTGAATATGTCATTTAGTAGCTCTTTCTAGAGACAGCTGCTAATGACTCGACAAAGGAAGATCTGACTGCTATAATAAACATAGTGATGATGATAATATTGCAACATATGTGATGCTTTCGACTATGTCACCTTAGTTATCAAAGCAACATGAAAGTATAAATGCTAACACGTGATTTTTCATCTAAAGGTGTTGAATGATGAACAATCACGTGTGGAAAGATATGAGATTTCTTAGCAACTATACTAGTGCATAATGGTAGAAAAATCTTGAGTTAGTGCTCGTGTACTGAAGATGTTGACTACATTAAGAAGCTATCTCATTTGAGTTCAGTCATGAACCATGAACTAGGTATACACTTGATTCTGTAATATTTGTCAGAGAGTTATTCATGGCTAACTTTGAATTTAACATGAATAAACTCAAATACGCACTTATTAAATTGTTGAACATATTTAAAATTGTTAAACCCAATATCTAAGTATGTAGTGAGAAAATCTTTGTCATAGATTCCTCTAGGGAAGACTAAATGATACTTTAGAAAAGCTAACAAGATGGTTAAAACAGTCAAAGCGAATAAGGACAATATCAAATCTAACTGGCCCTTATTATGATTTTGGAATGATAGGTCATTGCAAAAGAAACTGCAAGACTTATGTTTACTTCATGAACTTTTTGAGTATTAGATATTAGATATGGATCTCATACTTGTATAAATATGCAGAAACTAAATAGAAGTAGATCACTGCTGAAGGGAGAAGTTGACCTGGACGTTCAAAGTGAGCAAATGTTGCTGCATTGCTTGTAGGAGCATACTTCTTGTCATTGCCTTTAAGCTTAGAATTAGGGAATTGTTACTTTGTGCCTACGATTACAAGAGCATTAAATAAATTTCATGGTTGGACATGAATTATTTTAATGTTAACGACAATTGTTGTTCCTTTTTTATCTTGATAAGATCTTAATAATTACGGTAAAATGACATTTATATTCGAAATATTGAATATTCTATAATGAGTATAGAAATTGAAAGGCATAAAAATGATAATATGAATAATACCTACATTTTGCATTGCAGATTTGGTCACATAAATGAGAATACAATTCCAAACTTACATGGAAATGTATATTTGGAAGTATAGAAATTAAAAGGCATAAAAATGATAATCTGAATAACACTTATATTTGGCATTGTAGATTTGGTCACATAAACAATAATGCAACTCCAAAATTACGTGGAGATGTATATTTAGTTCAAATTATTTTAAATCATTTGACAAATTCGAAACATATCTGCTAGATACAATGACCAAATCCCATTTTACTTGAAAAGATGAAAGATCTACACAATTATTGGGTCTAATACATAGTGATGTCATACTAAAACTTGATCGATGTGGTGAATATCTAAAAGGGAAAATTTTAGATTATCTTAAAGAGAATGTGGATTCTTCTAAACACACTGTAACATAATAATAGATCTAAAAGGAGGAATCTTACACTATTTGATATAGTGTAATTAATAACTAGCCATGCAAACCTTCCAAAAAATAATTTTGAGGTCATGTAGTGATTTCCATGTGATATACACTTAATCGTGTCCCATCTAAATCGGTTGACAAAACTTCATACGAGTTATGGAAAAGCAGAAGGCCCAACTTATCTCATATGAAAGTTTGGGACTGTGATACTTATGTGAAGCGTACTGAATTGGATAAGCTTGATACTAAATTCGATAAATGTATATTTGTGGAATATCCAAAAGAGACAATTGAATATCAATTCTATAATCTCATTTAGAAGAAAGTCTTCATCTCATGACATACCGTTTTCCTAGAGAAAGAGTTTACTCTAGGAGAGGACAGTGAGAGTAAAATAAAACTTGAATGAGTTCAAAATTTCACAGATATAGTCGACTAAGTAGTTGAACCTGAGTCTGATCCCACACATGTTGAGGGACCTATTCTTGATCAAGAAATAAGGACTTCTGATGACACGTCACTCTATGTAAATCTTGTAGGATCATTCGACCTCCTAAAATATATGAATCCATGGTTACTATATCAGAAATTACTAATCGAGAATAATGGACCTACTAATTACACAGAAGTAAAGTCAAATATTGACTCAAAGAGATGACATGAGGCCATGGAATATGAAATGAACTCAATGTATGAAAATAAAGTTTCCACCTTGGTCAACCCTCCTGATGGGATAAAAACCATTGATTGTAAATGGCTTTACAAGAAAAAGATCGACGTAGATGGAAACATCCATACATACAAAGTAAGTGTAGTAGCAAAAGGTTATAAATAAAGACAAGGTGTCGACTTTGATGGAACTTTTTCACATGTAGCCTACTAAAGTCTATTCGGATTTTTGCTTGCAATAACTACATATCATGATAATGAGATATTTCAAATGGATGTCAAAACTTCTTTCCTTAACGGGAACTTGCAAGAGGAAGTATATATGACCCAACCTGAAAGTTTTGAATTCAAAGAAGTCAACAAGGTTTACAAGCTTCATCAATCCATTTATGGTTTAAAGCAAGACTCTAGGAGCTGGACAAAAAGATAGTGGGAGCGTTGTCGTATTCTTAATATTACATGTAGATGATATATTATTAATAAGAAATGACGTCTCTGTGTTTCAATTGTTGAAATTATGGTTGTCAAATAATTTTTTCATGATAAATATGGGATAAGAAACTTAATTTATATAAAAATTGCTTAATTCATCCCAATCTATATAGATACAATTTTATATGGAGAAAATAAACTGAGAGTTCATAAATACATTGATACTAACTTCTAGTTAGACTAGAATGATAGCATATCGTCATCGGGATATTGATTTACTCTTAAGCGGTATGTTGAAAAAGGTTCCAAATAGAAAACAATCGTTGATTCAATAGTAGAAGCCTTATACATCATTGCTTTAGAAAACAACAAAAATTGTGATATGGATCGGGAAGTTCATTAATAAACTTTGAGTAGTTCCTAACATTGTTGATCACATGCTTCTGTATCGTAATAACAATGGAGTCATCATGCAAGCAAAGGAACTAAAGTCTCATCAATGATCCAAACATGTGTTAAGATGGTATTATCTCATTGGAAAGATAATACAATGAAATATCGTAATGAAAGAACGAATTCTCAAAAGTTATTAAATTGTATATTCACAATGATCCAAACATGTGTTAAGGGTTGTCGCAACATAACATAATCGCCATGTAGACTTGTATGATATTAGATACATAAGTGATTGAATCTAGTGCAAGTGAGAGTTTGTAAATGTTATGTCCTAAGTCCAATCAAGTTTGGATATAAACACTTTTAATATATAATTGATGTATATTTATGGCAAGATCTATTATTTAATTGAATTAATTTTCTAATAAATTAAATAATAGAATTCATAGATTTAAGTCTTGGTAATTTGTTAATCACAAGAAATTGTGATTGTGATCGAATCTTACATCATTCGTGGTCGTATGTAATAACGGGATATAGATATCGTTATTAAAGATAGACCATCATATATGATATTTCTTACTTATAAAGTAAGGTGCTGATTTCACAAGTTAAAGAATGGTGATACTTAAATGAACATGTGGATATTTTGTTATAAAACAAAACATTAAAGATCCTCCAGGGATATTTCATATGGATAACTATCTGAGTGTCAGTGATTAATCTCTAACATTTGGTAGTGAATTTGGTCATTTGACTTGAGGTCACGATAGTGCCTTATATGAGGGCAATCATAATTTGGTAATGTTGGATGTTGCTCCCCCAAGGGTCGCTACATCATCGTTTTGGTATGTCAAGAAGCATATGAAGGTTGTGAATGATCAATAAAGGATTCGTTACTCTTAGATAGTAAAAGATTATGATCTACATTTCATTCAGTTAAGTTAATAATGAAATCATTGGCTAAAGTGTAATCATAAGTCGAAAAAGGAGTTTTCGACTTACATTGACTTAAATAGTGGGATGGAAGATATGATCGATAATTGAGATTGACACATATTCATATCTCGTAACTGATCGGAACATATTGACGAAATGATTATAGCTTCATTGTAAACAGACATCATGTAACATTTTTCATCACATGTATTGCCAGACACATTGCTCGTTGTTAATTTGAGACGACGGATGTGAATTGATGATAAATTAAAAAGTGATATTTTAGTTTATCGATTTTGATTAAATTAAAATAATAATTCACGTATCGTAATCGGAAACCTGATATGTCACACACAAAAGGAGAACAAGAAAAAATGAGATTTCATTTAATTAATTAACATTGAGTTGCTTGTTAATAGACCCGAATTAATCAATTCATGGACCAAATTTAATTAAATGGATTAATTAAATATTGGACCGGATTACGTTTAAGAAATGGGTCAAGCACACTTGGACTTATATTAATAAGCTATTAAGGTTTTAGAAAAAAAAGAACGAAACACAATTCATATTAATGCTAGTGCAAGAAAAGAAAAACTCTAATTCTCTCATTCTTATTCCTGTGTGAATTTTCATTGGAGGCTGGACATTTAGATAGCCGTGGATTGCAAATAGTGATTGTTCGTATTCCAAGATTAACAAAGGAGTTTGCAAAATCTACAAAAGGTATAATATTGTATCACAGTTTTTATCAAAACATAAAATAGATCTTTGATGAAAATTGAAATTATTTTATTTTTCGCTGTACATGTTAAGTAAATTCCCAACAAACACATCACTCCAATTTTGTACATCATCAATTTATAATATAGATAAAGCATTTCTTGTGGTTTCTCCAACTCAAGGTTGAAGAAAGAAAGTTGTATTTCTGGAGAAATGGAAATATGGGATACGCCTATTTATACACAACTTAGAAAATTGTGACAGCCTATTTATTAGAAAGATGGGAAAAAAATTAGGCACTTTTAACAGGTCTGACTAAAAAGATGAAGAAAAGCATCAATAGCAGGAATATCTCATATGGCACAACTATTTTATTTAGATGCCATGCACCAATAACAACAATCTATACCTTATTTTCCATTAATTTGAAGTTGAAGTAACCTCATCTCTGTTTTTCTTTTTTCTAAATATAATTACTATAAAGTAATTCTCATTTACTTTCTCAGCGGGAATCTGTGTGTTGTTATACTGAAATTCGTAGATCACAGGTAACATTTTCTTAAGTGTGTTTTCCACCTTTTTATTTAAGTTAAATGAGTAATGGAAGCTACCTGGTAACATAAAGTTTTATTCGTTAGTAGTGATTTGAATATTAATTTAATTTAATTTCCCAGTTAATTAAAGAGTCTGCCAATAAACATCTGCCATTAACTTCCCCAGAATAATCGAGGACGACTTTAGCGTAACCTTAGACTTCTATTTCCTTAAGTAAGAAAGACTTATTTTCTTTTCTTTCATTAGAGTTATTGTGAGATTCGAACCTGGTCTGAATTGGTGCTTTCAGAATGTGTGTTGAAGTCATGTTTTCGGATATTGCAATTTTATTAATAATGCACCTTTAACTGGACTGAGACACGTTTTTACATCTTGGCCGTTGTTTTTGCTTCTGGATGGTTCTATTATTTGTGTCGTTTCACTTGGCATTCGGTTTTGAGGGTTTTCGTTCTCTGGCTGTGTTCTATGGTTTTGAAGGAAGTTGTCTCGTCTGTCTAGGGTTCTCTCTTCTGTTTTCTTCTCTCAAGTTTCTGATTTGAGACTTGTGATCTATAATCTTTAGCCATTGTTTTGTGATATTCTGAGTGAATATCTGTAAGAGAGTTTGTGTTATCTCGAGTAACTGTTTTTCAGTGGATTTGTGAAATTTTTTGGTGATTCTCTATGGATCGATTGTTGTGTCTTTGAGAGATAAGTTTTGTAGTCATGTCTCATTGTATTGGCTGAACATTTGTAACTTTTGTTGCCATTTTGGATTATATAGTGCTACTGAGTATAAATCCAATTTATTGGTTGCTCAACGGGGGATGTAGACGTTAGAAGTGGTCGCTGAACCTCCGAGGCTTATGCCGAAAGAAATCGCTTGTGTTATCTTTATTTCTGCACTCTTTACTTTATGAGAAATCGTTTTATTGTTGCTTCTCAACGTTAATATCGTGTGTTCTTGGCCTTACATATATATCTGAGTTTATTATTTCTCCTGTTCTTTTTCGAAATAAGAAAGATGTGTTTTTCTTTGACATCCAAGGGGGAAAATTGTGATCCATTTGCTAACACCAACAGAAGACTCTCCTACACCAACTGGCAAATGGACTCTCTTCAATTCTGTCACATGTCATTATTGCTATGAATTCTGGTTTCTGAAATCAGTGAACTTATGACGTGATAGATAATATTTGAGTTATTTCCATGATTAAATGATGTTTCAGTATGAGTATATTATGAACGAGTCTGAGTTATACATCTTGTTTTACTGAAATACCATACGTGATTTCAAGTACAGAACTTTGATGAATAGTCTAATATTATTGTATTTGAATGAGAATGAAAAAAAGAAATGTGGAAGTGGTATTCCTCTTGGAATTCCAATGTGAGTATAATCTGCTGAGAATCAGCAATAAATGTTATTTCATGAAAGGTGAGTTTATTGCTACCATGATCAGTAGAGTAGTTGTTCAAAGATCAAGGGCAACTATAGATTGTTAAAGCAATGACTAGATTACATGTAATATAGTTTTGCATACAAACTGAGTTGATGGAGTAGGAAAGCATAAGAATTTTATTGTACTATTTCATGTAAAATGTACTTCGCTGAATTGTAGTGCCCAAATGAAGTAAATTGAGAAGCAATAAAAGAAGATCATTCTTTCCTCAGTTAAACTTTGAGGTCAAATCATCTAAGTTATTAGATTTTTGTAACGACATTTGGTCTGATTTGAACACATTTTCATGATCTGAGAGGTTTTTATATGTTATTTCTACATTCAAAAAAAGTAACGTCATTCTTTACAAAATTTACTATCATATCATAAGATAATTTAAATACATCTAGCAGTACATGTTGGAGTTGTGATATTTTTGTTGTCACATAACTATTGTGTTTTGATTAAACATTTATTTACTTGTTTTTTATTTTATGTCTAACTATGAAATGATGTAAAGTTAGGCTAGTTAGTGTATTATACAAGTTAGTATGGTATGTGTAAGAGTAGTTGATAGAATAGTTGGTAGATAATATCTTTGACTTTTGTATCAAAGTTTGGCTATATATAGAGTCAGATGTAATGAAAATTTAGAAGGAAATGTTGAGTGAAATTGATGAATGATATTAGCTTCTACATTCCTTCTCCTATGTCTGCTTAATAATATGGTTTGTAGGTTTTTAATTATGTAATTGGCGATTCTGTAAACAAAAGGAACTTAATCGTAAATGTAGTAAAAAGTAAAGGAATAATGTGCAATTATATGAAAATATGTTTTTTAGGTCTTAGGTTCGAGAATGGCAAAAAGAGAAAAAACGGCGCAGATTTTCGCTGGACTGTCGCCAAGGTTTGGCTCGAGCTACAAAAGCAGAAATATCGTCGCTGGACTGTCGCGAGCCCTCGCTCGAGCGACAGTGTTGTCCGAAAAAATTTTATTTTATGATTTAAAGGTCTTTTCCCCAGCCCATTCATTTCCTAACCTACCTATAAATACCAAAACACATATGAACGTTTTTGGTGAGTTGGTTGAATATTGTGAGAGCTTCATCTGTGCGAGAATTAACATATTTCATATTTCAACCTCCATTCATTGTGATTGTTTCGGTGAAAAAAATCTCGTTCCTATAATCCAAATACCAAACTGCATTTTCTTTACATATGATCAGAGTTCTGAAGATTGAGGGAAGTTGACTGGAGTTCCAGTCTGAGAAGAACAACGTGTTCTTCGTTGATCCACAGGAGATAGACCATTCCACAAGGCTAGGAGTTTTGCAGGGTAGCAGATTCCACCGAGAGCTTTGACAATAGTAGCTAAGGATTGGTGCAGGGGTGCACAAGATCTAGGGAGAGCTGTAAGGAGTGAAGTCGGGAGATCAGATAATACGGATCGTCTAATCTGATAAACTGTAAGTTATTAAAATTGTTTCTAGTAGATTGACTGGCAAAGTGTCCGGAGTTTTTCCCAGTTGAGTTTCTCCGTGATCAAATCGTTGTTCGTTTACTGCTCTATATTATGAATGTATGATCTGTGGTATTTAAACTTAGGATTAAATTGACTGGTGACTTGTGGCTAATTAGTTAATAAGATTTCAATTCAGCATATTACACCTATTCACCCCCCTCTAGGTGTTGTTAGGATCGAACTACGCATTTTTCGGTTTGTTCAATCCGGTTACTTCATAACCGTTATATGAACTCATGTTTTGTTCCTCCTTCACTTCTACTCTTTCCATAAAATATGTTTTAACTTACATAGAGTGTTTGAATCATAAAATTCCAACAGTTCAATCTCTTTTGTTGATTTGAAAAAAAAAAAAACCATCAAATTGGACAATATCTGTCCACTGCAAAGATTTACCCTTCCCTGCAGTATCCTTGTTTATGGATGTGAACCATTATCTGAGGAATTATGGACACATAAGGAAAAGCAATTTAGCTTTCCATGGTGTCAAACTATGTGATCGTTGTAAAGTAAAAATGCTTTTCCTCTTTCACCTCGTCCCTCCGAAAGCTTTTTCTTTCATTTATTTTCAAGTTCATGCAGTTTATAGCATGTTTGACCCAGCTTAGGTATTTTTTTCCCTGGCTTATTTGGTCAGTAAGTATGCGCTCCCCCCCCCCCCCCCCCCTCCCCACACACACAAAGAAAGCAGGAAAGAAGCAGCTTAAAAGTGGGGGGCCTGGTTACCGAACATGTTCTTAAAGTCTTTCCTTTGGATGATTTTAGAATCTAGAATGTCAGGCAGCTACAAATTCACAGAGCATTAGACGTTCTACATTGTTACAGTTGAATAAACCATAGCCACTGCCCGAGGGCTGAGAATAAAATATGAAAACGAAGTCCTGACCTTGGGTATTTTCCAACTAAGTCCTGACCTTGGGTATTTTCCAACTGAAACTGAGCTATGATACTGGAAATACTGAGCTATGATACTGGAAATTTAGATAACAGTGCAAAACTGGGCAGCTGTTTAAGATTAATGACAAGTGTAAATTTTTAATATCCTTTTTGAATGTTGAGAAAATGGAGTTTGGACTGCTTAAATATTGAGAACAAAGCGAAGTTGATTTTCAGTGACGAGGGATTCTGTTCTTTATCTACACATACGCACTAAGTAGTAGCATTATATTGAATTGCCTGTGAATGAATCATTGTTTCTTATAATCAAGGTAGACTAATTTCATTTGTATGAATTGCCCAAATGTAATGCTGATCTTTTCTGCCAGATGTTTTAAATCAATGTGTTCATAGCAAACTCCAACGAGTAACATGTGCCTGAGATGGTTTTGTGAAATAAACTGACAAGAAGAAACTGTGAGATCTACGAGAAACTGACAAGAAAAAACACTACGTTTGCCATAATCTTTGATATGCTACGGTACGATCATGTTCTAAAAGCAGGAAATTCATTAACAAATCTGTTTGCTTGCTAATCTCTCTTATTTTATATGTGATAAGAGAGAGATGGGTTCAAGAGGTGGTTTTTGTTGGCAAATTGACGTAGTGGAAGTTTATAAGAAAGATGAACAACCTTACAAAGATGAGAAAATTCACGAGAAATTTTATTCACTTCAAAAAACTGCGGACTCAAATGGCTTACAATGCTTTAATTAATAAAACCATAACAAAATTCAGAAATTAAAATAATAAAAAAAAGATATTTTTCCATAAATAGAAAATTTCGAGATAACAACTTAAATTGAAACTCTTAAGATTCAGGATCGTCCTCCAACAAACGGAATTCAAATCCGAATTTTATTGAATGAGATATTACCAAAATAAAAATTACCATAAATAGCAAAAACACTTAATCGAGGGCCTAAACGACGGAATTTGCCCAAAATTCGACGTATAACAAAGCCGGAGGCGCTGAGTTGTGATCGTTGACCAATTTCCAATCGAATTAGACTACCAATTCGTCAAAAATGGACAGACCTGAATTTATCATGAAATCATTATTTTGCCTTGTGATCCCACTTTATCATAAACTCTAACTCTTTATACACTTCATCACTTTTTAATTTCATCAATACAGATCAAATTCGAGAGTTCAACCAGACCATACAAAAATGAGCCTAAATCAACAATAATCAAAGACATAACACTCGATATACTAACATAAAGCCTTCATTCAAAAGTCAAGATAAAGCCTTCTTTCAGAAGTCAAGATAACTGTAAGAAGTAGAGTCGAAGATAGGGTGGGCTGCTCGTCCCCCATGATTTATTGTCATCTCTACATTTATCATGTGTTGTGGACATTAAGCTTGAACTATGGACATTAAACTATTAAGTAGCTATTAGATGTCGATCTTCGATATCAACTAGATTTTTCTTCATTTGCACTTATCAACAACACATACGATTAGTGTGATAGGTAAAAGATCACGCACTATTACAAAAAATCGAGGTCCAATTAAATCATATTAGCTTATGGACCAACTTTCAAAGAATTGAGTTGGGGATGAAAAAAATCTGAGTTCTCTAGATAGACAACATTTATTTGATAAGATATCGGTTACTGTTGCTGATTCTACAAATGATACTTCAGCTACTGTTGTTGGAGATGCTTTTTCTATATTGTAACTGAATGGTTGTTGCCGATGTTTAGAAGCACCTAATCTGCGGCTACTGCGATGAATCTGTGGTTGATTAATATAGATGACAAAATAGGAACTATAATATTATTTCAATGAAAATGAGAATGAGAATGAAAGTTAAACAAATTCCAAGGCAATTCAAGTGGCCTGGACTCTCCCCACCAACTCAAAACTACTGAATTGAATCTCCACAAGTTATCCATTCTCACATTTATTAGCATTCCTCCTCTTCCACTCCATTACCCACAATATCCCTACTAACTAACTAATGCTAACTAACTGAATTTGGACTTGATCTCCTGCTTTGCTGCCTCACAGCTAATTGGATGTCTATCATTACTCGCTTCTCCAAAATCCACCTTGTCCTCATGGTGGAAGTTGTTGTTGTCCGTTCAATTCCAAAATTTGAAATATCATACAAACCAAACCATTTCTCTTGCAAGAACTCCAGTCACGATCACCATGTAAAATGGATGTTTTAGCCCTTTAAAGTAGACAGACTTGCTCAATTGAGCAACTTCATAAGTATAGTATCCATGACAACTCCATAACTAGTTGTCCTTACCCACAGAATGTCTACCTTTTGATCTCTACGAACCGAAATCAAACTGTAGTTGACAGCATCGTTGATTAACACTAACATAGGGCATTGATCAATCTGTCCCTTCTCATTTTTCTGTTGTAACTCCATAATCGTAACCTTTTTGAAAGGACGATCCCCTTTCACTACTGCTGCCAAATGCATTACTGTGATCATCATAAATTTTAGAGTGGTGGTAGGTGTTTGATAGGTCTGGTACATGAGATTTGCCACACGTACACCGGAGCACACCCCCTCACAAGAGGGGGGCCCATGATTATTTTATTGTCCGTGGGCCCCCCTCTTGTGAGGGGAGTGTCAACTCTGATGTACATTTAGTATTTCTCCTGGTATATTGTCTGGGGATAGTTGTAGTGAGAATTGGGATTTATATTTGGGCTTGATTGGTTGAAACTTATGTTTAGGCTATAGATTTTACTATTAAACCTATATGGGCCGAAATTAGATTAAGCCCTTTGCAATGACTCATTTTTTATACTCTTTGGGCTAGCTCTATAATTTTGCCGAACCTTTGAGGTTCGAGCATCCTCACCTCGGCTTCAATCTATTGATGAAATTTCCTTCCATCACTCACATCGAAATCTATGACAATGAAGCCTCCAAGTTCTCAAACATTCTCCAATATTCCTTGACCCTACTCTCCTACTTCAATGCCAATTTTTTTCCCAGCATTATCCCCTCCTGTGAAAGGCGGAACTATTCTAGCATTAAGGTCCCAGCCAACACCTCTCGTTCGAAACAAATTGCAGCGCCTTCAATTTTTTTCAATTCGAGAACTGATTCAGGTTAAAGTACCTCTCCTCTCTAAAATGCGATTGGTGAGATTATCACCATTGAACGCTGAAATTTCCAGTGGTCAACTTCGATTTTCTAATTTTCATATTCCCCACGACAAATCCTTCTTACTGTAGTTCCCTTGACTCGTTGGATTTTAGTGAAATATCATAAACAATAGTGGTTTCAGCCAAATTGGTTACATGTACATTTTTCTTCCTTTCTTCTTCTTGTCCCTTCCATTTTTTCATCTTCATCTCAAATTTCCCCCTCAACATTGACATATCCCTTTGAATCTAGGATTTTATCACCCTTAGTCATTGTTGTAACTTTGAATGTATACCACCAACTTCTCATTTTAAAGGTTTCTACACGATCTATAAGCATCATCCTCCCTCTCAATGTAGATGCTTTGATACCAATTTGATAGGATACCAGTTGCTATTGTTGTTGGAGATGCTTCTTTTTTGCTGCAACTGAATGGTTGCTCTCGATGTTTGGAAGCACTTGATCTGTGGCTTCTATGACGAATCTGTAGATGATTAATATAGATAACAGAACATGAATTGTAATATTATTTTAATAAAGACGTGAATAAAATCAAACGATTCCCAAGGCAATTCAAGAGGCTTGGACTTTCCCTACTAACTAATTAATGCCAACTAACTGAATTTGGACTTGATCTCCTACTTTTGCTACTTGGATGTCTATCACCAGTAGAGAAAAACTATAATAGTAAATAGCTCACTTCAGGCGAGCAATCCTATTATCTGGTACAAGATCGACCCATAGCTCAAATATTGATTCTAGGGCCATTATTCTCAGAGCTCTTCATAGCCTTTGGGTCATCATAATACGGGTTCATTTTCACTCAAAAAAGTAAAGAATAAAAAGGTGAGATTGATTGGGAAAGACATGGACACACATGAATCATGAATTCATTATTAAAATTGCCGCTCTCACCGCCGTCGGATCAAAGCAGGGCCCTCAGTCGCTTTCCCACTATTTCTTAGACCCGACCCGTATAGCCATCAGATCCGCACCATTAGTCCACCTTCCCCATTAAACACTCCTATGGCTGTCATTACTCACGAAATTCAACTCCTGTCTGCAAAATGTAAGTACCTCTCTCCCTAACTCTCTCTCACTTTCTCACACATACTCACACACTAGTTTCCATATGATCCAATATGTACATATACACACACTTATCTTCACATTGATCTCTATTTTTTGTCACAAGTCTCGGCATTTTGTAGAATAATTGAGTATTACGTACAACACAAATACCGTAGAATTATTTAATTATCATTTTTAGCTGTTCATAGCGTATTTTGTTACTTGAGGTTTTGTTTTTCGCAGTCTTTGGTTAACATTAGGAACTAGGATGTGCGTTTGTAGATTTTTGTTTAAATTATTCTTCTTTGTTTTTCAGATTTTTCTATTCTCTATTTATTTATTTATTTACATTTATTTTTTGTGATAAAATGTGGTCCATTTTTTTATAGTATTTTTTGTTAACATGCATTTTTGCTTCGTTTCTTTGGAGTAAAATTGTTCCATGCTTGAACTGTTTTATTTTGGGCTCAATTTTAAAAACCAAAATTTTGAAGTTTGATAAGATAAATTAATATAAACAGAAATTGCAAATTTGCATATTAAATGATAAACATATATTTATTTGCGCTTAATATTCACATTAAAGCTGTTAGTAAATTGTAAATGTAGATCTTCTTGAACACTCTTTCTAAAAGTGTAAACCATTTAAAGTAATGTGAATCCTTATGAAATTACATGTGTAATTCTTCTCAAAAGCCTTACCTTATCCATAGGAAAAATGTTGTCGTATTCGGGGCTGCCATTGTTACCCTTATCAGAATTATATATTATTGCTATATTAGTTCTAGTACATAACTTTGATTTCGAGATTCCCATTCCTTTTCATGTAGAAGGGGCTCAAATTCATGTTCTTTGTTCTAATTTTGATTTTCTCTATCATAAACCATCATTTTCTCTTTTAGAATGTAGCTGTTCTAGACTATTGACTTTTTGTTTCAGTGCTAGGAAATTTTGGGCATGTGACCAATGGCTGAAGTCTTTTCAGTTTGGACAAATTTTGTGGCTTCTACTGTTTGAGTTGGAAGTTTCTAAGAAACATAATGGATAACAAGTCATGGCTTTGGAAGAAAAAATCTGCAGAGAAGTGCTTAGTATGTGACAAGGCAAACATTTCTTCGAGCATAAACGAAGAGGAGTTAACTCAGGTTCAATTGCTTATCCTATCCTTATCCATTTTATTGGATACTATAGGTTTAAAATTTGGCGTACAATTATTTTTGAAGTAAGTGTCCTCCATGTTTCGTGTACTTGCATATTCCTCTATCCCTCATAAAATTTTCCACAAAGGTCAATCTGGATTTGGCTACCAGTTGAGTTGTCTAATGCGGCTACACAAATATCTATCTCAACCAATTTGTTGAGCAAATTATTTGGCCCTCGAATTGAGGGGCAGGTGTATAAAACTGTATGGAGATATCTCCTTCTATTACTTTCCAGAGTATTTAGTATTTCAAGCATACATAAATGGTGTACACATTGAAGTATGTGCAATAATACAGAAACTATTAGCAAGTAATAACAACCACTTGATATCAGTGAATTGCATTTATTTGCATGTAGTTTTCATTTAAAAATCGTGTGTTGTTCTTAGCATTGGTAACATACTATTTTCAGAGGTATAGGCACCATTAATATATTGTTCCCACAGGCACAGGCGCTCCTGACTGAGAAAGCTGAATTGGAAAGAGATATTAGAATATTAAGTGGCAAGCTTTCTTCTGCCCTTGCTGAGTGTAATGACAAGGATGATTTTGCCAAGAAACAGGTGAAGATTGCTCGGCAAGCTATTGCAGGTGAATATTGTTCATCAATATTGTAAATAACTTCTTTCTCCCCAGTGTTTGAGCTGTGCATAGTTTTTACATTGAGAATTTCTTGATCCGTCATTTTAAATCTCCTTCATAAATTATAAATATAGGCTGGGAGAAGGCTGAGACAGAAGCAATATATTTGAAACAAGAACTTGACAATTTTTTACAGCAGAGAAATGCTGCTGAAGAAAGATTAGGTCACTTGGATGACTCGCTGAAAGAGTGCACGCGACACTTGCAATTTGTTCGAGAAGAGCAGGAGAGAAGAATTCATGATGCTATGATGAAGATGTCAAAAGAATTTGAGAATACTAAGATCAAATTAGATGAAAAGTTAATGGAGGCCAGAAAGAGGCTTGCCAAATTGGATGTTGAGAATGCTCAACTCAGAAAAGCTCTCTTTGGAAAGGACAATTTGATTGAAGATTTGAATAAATACAGGGCTCAGGTAGAGGCTGATTTTAATGCTCTTATGTCTAGAGTAGAATCTATGAAAAAAGAGAATGCTTCTCTCAAATATGAGGTTCGAGTTCTTGAGAAGGAATTTGATATTCGGAGTGAGGAAAGAGAATTCAATCGTCAAACTTCTGATATTTCACAAAAGCAACACCTGGAAAGTGTGAAGAAAATTGCAAAATTGGAATCAGAATGTCAAAGTTTACGTCTCCTCGTCAAAAAGCGGTTGCCAGGTCCTGCTGCTTTTGCAAAAATGAAGGATGAAGTTGCAATGCTTGGTAGGGATCAAGTTGAAATGATGGGACGAAAATTGTATCCTTCTCTGGTTGGTTCAATGGACTTTTCTGTGGAAGTGGCTGCTGATACACAGAGCAAAAGGATCGACTTTCTTACTGATCAGTTGCATGCAATGGAAGAAGAAAACAGGACTCTCAAGGAAACCCTTAACAAGAAACCGAAAAAACTTGAATTTTCTAGAAACATGTATGCTCGTACGACTTCCAGATTATCACAAGCGTCGATGTCTGATATGGGCAGTGATGACAAGGGCAGCTGCCGCGAGTTTTGGGCTTCTGCATTGATTTCAGAGCTGGAGCATTTCAAAACTGAAAAACAACTGGGCACATCATCTCACAAATTATTAGGATCTTCAGAAATGAAACTCATGGATGATTTTGCAGAAATGGAAAAATTAGCAGTAGTTTCTGTTGATTATCCAGCAGGAAGTTCCTATCATTCCTCAGAGGAAGGTAATGCGATTAGTCGTCTGTCAGGTTTGGTCTCTAGCCAAGAATTTCAATCTCATAACAGAGTAGTCAATAAGGAGCCTGGTTGGCTTGGTGACATGTTGAAACTGCTTTTGGAGCAAAGTTCTGCAACACAAAGAAGCCCTGGTGAAGTATTAGAGGATATCAAAGCTGCTTTGGCACATATAAACAATTCGAACCCTAGAAGTCTTAGTGCCGAGGAAACTACAAACTTGCCTGATGCATCACCCTCTCCTGATGTTGGTGGACATGTTTATCAGAAATTAGCAAATATTTCATTAACCGCTGATGCATCTGTGAGAAGAACTTCCTATAATATCTCACCTACAAAAAAGAGTAGCCACAAGTTTCAGTCAAGTGTGTGTTTATCGATATGCAAAATGCTTGAGCTCATTGAAGGAATAAACATGCCATATCTGGAAAATAGTGTAGCAGAATTTTACTCGGGGAAGAATGATAAACTTTTATCATGTAAGAATTCGGAATTCACTACAGGTTACATGGTTCGTGTATTTCAATGGAAAATTTCTGAACTGTCTTCCATTTTACAACATTTTGCTTGCACTTGCAAGGGTTTGTTGAATGGAACAGCCGATCTTGAACAGTTTGCCCAAAAAGTAGCTTCTACTTTGGAATGGATCATGAACCATTGTTTTTCCCTTCAGGACGTTTCAAGCATGAAGGAAGCAATAAGAAATCATTTTGATTTGGATGAATCACTAAGTGAGAGTGAATTGGATAATGAATTGATTAATCAATGTGCACAATCAAACAAATTGAATTTGGAAAGCAATGAGATGCTATGCAGTCCCACAGAATCTTCTTTGAACTGTCATAACAGATCTTGTCAAATGGAGGAAGTTCAGCAAGATCGAAGACTGAATGTTGAATTGAAAAATAAGGACTCTTCAAATGCAGATTTGGAAGCGAGGCCTCAACTGGAAATTGCAAAGAGTGAACCTTTCATGGTTCAAATGCAGGAGGCTAATGGAATTTTTGGGACTTTGCAATCAGAGATGGAAACTATGAAGTCAAATGGAAAAATCAAAGATCAAATTGGAATGCATAAGATGTTGAAAGAAGATCCCAAGACCCAGCTGATGGAAGCCAATCTTGAATTCAATAAAGAGATTTCATGTTTAGAAAATGAGCTGGAAAAGAGAAATAACTCGTGCAAAAGACTAGAAGCTACTCACCATGACCTACAGATCCATCTAAAAGGGTATCTTATTGCTTGTTGTTCTTCTGCGAACACATCATCTATAGGGCTTACATTGTTCTTAATTTCAGGATGACTAGCAAGGACGTTCCAGATGACAGAAATCACGGGGAAAAACAACTCGGAAATGTAAGTTTCAAATCTTACAACATAATATTTCTGAGATATTGCAATTTCATTTAAATGTAGTCTGATAAAATAGTAATGTAAACATTGCTATCTTTCTCTTAGGTTTTGTTAGAAAGTTAATTTTAGGAGTTCTTTGATTTTATTCAGATAGATTAAAAAATTTTGTGCAGAAAAACAAAACTTCGTAAAAATGTATCAAACAGTCTTAAGGAAAATGGCAGGAAAGGCGATAGTATACCTCATTCAGGTTTTAATAGAGAAAAATGGATCTCATTCTGTCACGAATCATTGAAAAGTAGACTAAATGACATTTAATTTATCTTTGATGATCACTCGTGCTTTCCTCGTGGGAGAAATATGATTGAGACAATAATTGAGACTTATCTAAAAAACTAATAGCATAATTGCCTGAGCTTAAAATTTACTTACAACTATGTATTGGTGAAAGCTAGAAATAAGTTAATAATTTTGATAATACATTAAGACCTACTTTCCAAAGAAGTTGTCTTTCTTTAGTTAGAAGTAAGAGGAAATTAAGATATTAAATGTCTCCCCCAGACCATATAGCAAATGGTTGTAAAAAAAAAAGAACATTACACTTAAATTTTCCAAAATTTTATGTTATCCCAGCTACAACTTGAGTCTTAGCCCAAGCCAATGCTTAATTGTCCAAATTAAGTTACTTTCACCATTACTCAATATCCTTTTCATGACATTCATGTAACGTGAATAGCTTATGACCAAATTAAATATTTTATTTAGTGCACGTTTTACTTAATATTATGTGATTAATTTTAGAATAAACAATTTATATTGATAAGAGCTAAAAACAAATTACTTATTTTAACAATAAGAAAGACCACATGTTTGCCTAAGCTTAAAAGTAATTAAATTTATTTTTTGTTGTCTCTACTAATTTTTTCATATATAACTTATTTTTACTTGTACGTAATTTTTTTTACTTATTTTTACTTTTAAATAGATGTTATTATCAAAATAAGTAACTTGCTCTATACTTAGCCCATATTTGATTCAGTTAACAAATTAGATTAAAATCTTAGTCAAAATCAATAATTAATTTTAACCATACATTTCATGGACCACAACTTTTCAACAATACATTCCATCAAGTTTTATCAAAATTTATTAAAAATCTTATTTTTATGTAAACAAAAAGGGTTTAATCTTGTCAATAAAACGAAAAATAATGCTACTTGTACATAATGATTTATATACAGATGAGACGTCAAAATGATAGTAGTGAAGTTTTTTTTTTTTTGGTTGAATAAATTCTGCCCAATCATACCTCACCACATTATGTGTGTGTAAACTATTATATACATGTAGCACAATCGTAAAAAAAATATTTGTTAGAACTTATTTATTTATAAATTAATTAGATTATAAGGATCCGTTTGATTATCATTATTGTAGAATGAGAATGAAAAATAGTACCGTTATTGGGCTCACACAAAAGATAGAAATTTAAAATTAATGATTTAATGTGATGAATAACGGTCATATATCTTATTTTTATGGATGAAAAATGAGAAACAAACAGAGGCTAAGTATAATATTAAAACTGAGCCAAACACGGAAGTAAAATAAAACCAATTTCTTTGGACCCTTGGAATTCATGGTCATTTTTCCTACTTTGAATGTGATTCCTCACTCACCGTGGAATGTGTTGGTATGGAAGATTGATACTAACTTTGAGAACAACTGTGTATCGTGATGTATTTTTTATTGCGTGTTTTAATTAATTGTCAAAGTTATTTGGAATAGTACCTATTAATATTTTTTTAGTTTTTGATTGGTGGATATATATCTTTTTCTTATGCCTATAATCTTCTGCTCATTTATATTACGTAAGACGAGAGTAGATTTCCTATTTGGCAAGAAAAGTTTAGAGTGGGCATTTAGACTTGTACTTAATTGAAAGTCTGATACTCTTTGCCATGAGTATCATGAGCTTAACCTCCTAAACTCAATATCTTCTAGCATATTCATTCTAAATTTTTTAAATTTTAGCCTTCCTCAACAACATTTTCTGGCTCCGCCCCCTGTCCTAACATGTTTGTATACAAAAAGTTTCTGCTAACTAATTTTACTTTGTTTAAACTTATCCAAATATGCTCCTAGTAAATAAAAAGGGAACTAAAAGGAGAAGAATTATCCTTGGGATACACTTTTTCATAATAATAGTTTACAAAGTAGAAACACGAGTGCTTGTGGTTATGCATTGCTACAATTTTATTTCATACTGACTGTTGACCATGTAGAAACACAAGAGCTTAACCTCCTAAACTTGATCTCTTCTAGCGTGTTCATTCTAAATTTTTTAAATTTTAGCCACCTCAACAACATTTTCTGGCTCCGCTCCCTATCCAAATATATATTTGTATACAAAAAGTTTTGGCTAACTAATTTTATTTATATATTTTTTTTTAAACTTAGCCAAATATGCTCTTAGTAAATAAAAATGGAACTAAAAGGAGAAGAATTATCCTTGGGGTACACTTTTTCATAATAGTAGTTTATAAAGTAGACACACAAGTGCTTGTGGTTATGCATTGCTACAGTTTTATTTCATACTGACTGTTGACCATGTAGGATCGGGNAAAAGGAGAAGAATTATCCTTGGGGTACACTTTTTCATAATAGTAGTTTATGAAGTAGACACACAAGTGCTTGTGGTTATGCATTGCTACAGTTTTATTTCATACTGACTGTTGACCATGTAGGATCGGGAGGTCACAGGAGCTTCCCAAATGTGGGTCGAGTGCCAAGAAATTGTGCTAAACCTAGATAAGGAAGTTAAGGATTTGGCTTCACCAATTGATGCAACCCTATCAGACAAGGTCATGACATCTAAGAGGAATATTAGCCATAGATCATCCCTACTCGACAAAATTCTGGCTGAGGATAATGTTGAGATGTGCAATCTTAATTTTTCCTCGAACAAAGAACACATGCAAGATGGAAACGGCCATTCTACTGTTAGCACTGACGTGGCAATAGCGTCTCAGGGAAGGTTTACTAATTCAAGTAGAATTAATCACGAACAGGATAGGACTATGGCTGTTTCCCCTTGTAAGAAAAAAGATTGCAGAGGTTTGTTAAAGAAGCTACTGTGGAGACGAAATAAACGTAGCAGCAAGAAAACTCCAGCTTCATGAACTGCATAACTCTGCTGAATTAAAGTTGACTATCAGAATTTAGTTTTGATGCTGCAGTTTTTGAGTCGTTACCTAGTCAGCTAAGATGATTTTGCTTAGACTTGCAAATTTTGTGCATATTGTTGTAATATAATCTAGACAATGACAATTTATAATCAAAATATTGTCGATCAAGAAAGTGTTCTACTACCGATCGATGTTTTACCAGATGTGCAAATGAATTCATACATATGGCAGGGACTTGTGCATGAATTATTAGATGGTACAAGACGATATGATAAACAAATTTTAGCTCTTTTTGTTGATACTAGTGTGAAGTAGATCTGATTCACGTAATTAAACATGGGTCTATAATTTCAATTAATTCTTTATATGTTTTTTCTTTTCATGTGTTTAAATAGGAGGATAAATTCATCATTTTATAAAGCTTTTATGGAGAGAAATGATGAAAATATTGTATTTTGTAAAGTTTAGCTAATTTAGAAGGGTTTTGCATCAAGTAAAAAATTAAGGGATATTTTGCAAAACAGATAAATGTTAGGAGATATTGCGATAATTATCATATTCGAAATTATTTGAATATCCCACTAATATAACAATAATGCGATGAACACAATTTAAAACATATTTTTTAATAAATTATAAATTGATAGTTTTTTATATCTTAATATATTAAAAGTTGATTTTCGATACGCCAAAGATCGTATCTCTGAAAAAAACCGAAGACAATATTTAATTTGATGCGGGTTTTTTTTAATTAGGTGGTAGAACTTAAAGATGTCAACATGCCATGTCTGAATTCAATCGGACGTGTAGTGATTTTCGTCAAGCGAAAGTAACGAATTTCAAGTCAATAATGAATGAGTAGGTGTTTAAATGTAAGGCTATGTTTGATTCCCTTTATTTTCCTAGGAAGTTGGAAAAAGTTTTTCATTTTCCACCTTTTGTGGTGTTTGATAGCAAAAATTTTCCCCGAAATTCGTTTCCCTCCCTACCCCTCACGAACCACTTTTCTTAGTTTGAAGGAAAATGTTTTCTTTTGTTTTTTGTGGTAATTGATTTTACAGTTTTTTTTTTTTTTGGCAATTGAAAAAATTCTAGACACAATGGTAAAAAAAATTTCACTTTTATTGACAATTTCTATGCAAAACAAAGTCAAACGAATAGTATTCAGTATGGTAACTTTTTTTTTTTAAATTTTTTTTTACAATTGGAATAAATTATAGACTCAATGGTAAAAAAAATTATCACTTTAAAGGATAATTTTCATGAAAAATAAAGCCAAACAGACACCAAACTTTCAACATTTTTCAGGTGAAAAATTATATCAATCAAACATAATTAATTACAATTCTCAGTAAAACATATTCTAGACAATTCAATTATCTGTAATTCATTTTCTTTCCACCCAAATTCCACATTTGCAATCAAACGGATCCTAAATTAATTATCCGGTTCACCGATTGCAATCTATGAAACAGATTAAACAAGAGTAATCTCGATATCAAATGTTTACCTATAAAAATTTAACGCCCATTGACTTAATCAACTTTACACTAAATCTACGATAAAATGCCCATATCATCCGCTTGAATAATTGTGAGTTATACAGAATTTCAATTGCTTTTCCTATATGCACGTATGTTTCTTATTTTTGGTTTAATGTTCGTACTGTGAACTAGCTAAGATTGAAAATTGTATGCATAATCACCAAAGGTTGTTTGAAATTGGAAATTACTAGCGTCGAGGGAATTGAGGCTTGAAAATTTACTTTAACCACTAGTAATAAGGAAATGAAATTTAGAGAAAAGATGGCAATTGAATATTTATCCCCGGTCGATAGAGATTCTTTATAATTTATTTTCTTTAAATTCATTTTTAATCTCATATTTTCTTAATAAAATATTTTACATGTTAACCCATAAATTTTTCATACTTTTAAACCACAATTTTTTTTTTAAAAAAAAGAAGTCATTTTTCACAAAATTTATTCTCAAAAACTTCATCAAACATGCCTACGTTGAAAAGAAGGTAATTGAAGCTCTCAAAATTTCATAAATTGCAATTCAACACTTCTCAACATTGAGTTTGGCAATGGAAACGGTGACAACCTTGAGCA
Source organism: Fraxinus cuspidata (assembly GCA_903798385.1). Classification (NCBI taxonomy): domain Eukaryota; kingdom Viridiplantae; phylum Streptophyta; class Magnoliopsida; order Lamiales; family Oleaceae; genus Fraxinus; species Fraxinus cuspidata. The sequence goes on from CAIGRP010042388.1 coordinate 34,979, forward strand.
GCGTGTTGACGTTGACAATAAAAATATCATACCGAATATCATTCGTTTGACTTTGTTTTGCATGAAAATTATCAATAAAAGTGATAAATTTTTTTATCATTGGATCTAGAATTTTTTCCAATTACCAAAAAAAAAGCTGGAAAATGAAAAC
>CAIGRP010042404.1:0-13773 GCA_903798385.1 Fraxinus cuspidata
TTTGAATCACTACTTTGTATGGTTTTGGATTTCTGATTTTGTTTCTCTGTGAAATAAAGTATTACTGCTTCCGGTTTCTTGTTCTTTTGGTTTCTTGACTCTACAACAAGAAAAAGGTAAATTAGAAAAAATAATATAAAATGGAGACAAAGAAAAAGCGTATATAATAATGACATGCTTCAAACATTTGTGGACAAACTTTATTTCTTTGTTGTTTGTATAACGGCAGAAGGAATCGAGAATAGCTCATGCAACATACGCACCATTTTCAAAAATGTGACATTCAACAAACCTAATTAACAAGCATTATACTGAAAAACGAAAACAAGACTATTTTTCCTAAATCTAAATAAGATATGGCTATAGAAAATTACTTCTGTGTAGGAATGATGGGATGGAAAATGTTAAAAGAAATAGAAATTAATGATGGATACGTCACAAATTATGTTCATAATATTATTTATTACTCTAGAGAGAAAATAATGGATCACCTATGGATTCCGGGCTCATTATATACATATATACCGAAATCAACACCACAAAGTCAGAAACCCAAAACTCCTACAACCCACATCCAATCTGATTGATATTTGGCTTGCCCACTAAGGACACATGTAAGGGGTTATTGCAGCCACAAGGGCTAAAAAAAGAGAGTCGAAAAACACAATGCAAAAGGAAAGCACGAAGCAAAACAGATGCAACCAGGATCTCTCAAGAAGGGGCTCTGCAAAATAGCGTTACAAACCACAAAGGAGCAAAAACAGCCAATATATAGTATATGTAGGCTTTTAGGGTAAATGGTGAATGGGCCCAAAAATAATAGATAACTAATAAGTGGGCCAAATATCAAAAGTCATCCAATGAATAATAGGTCGCACCATGAGTAGCTCTAATTAAATTAGGCTACTTCAAATTATCCAAATAAATTGTAGGTTTACGTCATTATATTTGTGATGTCGATATATTTCACTTCAATTATCGATAGATGTCGACTGGATAAATAATTATTTAACATCATAGCCCGGAAAGTCGTTTGACAATAACTTACCTAACAAACCTCCACATTGGTTTCAAAGAACCTGCAAAGTAAAATTATTACTCATTAGTAATAATTCAAACAAGATGATGACCGATACAATTAGAAATTATTTACCTACATCGATATTTAGAAGATCTTTGTAACTTAAACTTCTTATGACACAATATCTCTAATAAAAAGTAGTCTAACATCAATGTGTTTGGTGCGTTCATGAAAAACAGGATATTTGTATAACTGTATAGAAGATTGACTATCAGAATACACTATCATACAACTATTTAAAACACAAAGTTCATGAATTAGGCCTTTAAGCCATAAAGCTTATTTAAAAGCTTCAGTGGTAGCAATCTATTCAGATTCTGTTGTGGATAGTACAACTATGTGTTGTAACTGTGATTTCCAACCAACACAAGAGTTACACAAAGTAAACATATAAGAAGAGGTAGATTTTTTTATTATCTCTATCTACATCATAGTCCACATCTATAAAACTCTTCAATTTCATACCTTCCTTATTAACATCAAACATTGGACCTATATCACTAATCCCCTTTAAATACATTAACATTCATTTTAAGATTTCCCAATGATCAGGACCATGATTAGACATGTATCTACTAAGAATACTAACAGCAAAAGTTAAATTTGGTCTAGTGCAGACCATCAAATACATAACAAATCCAATCACATTAGAGTATGAAATTCTACTCATATATTTTATTTATTTTCCACTACATGGAGCCTGATCTTTAGATAATGCAAATTGATTAGCTAAACGTAATGTAAAAGGTTTGCAATCATGCATACCAAATTTTTTCAGCACCTTTAAAACATAAGAGGACTAATGCAAAAATAAAACAGAATTTGACATACCGCTTTCAATTTCCATACCTATGATTCTTTTAGCTTTTCCTAGATTTTTCACGTCAAATTCACTATTCAGATTTGTTTTTATATTAATTATCCTTATCCACTTAGGTGATGAACTAAATAAGAGCATATTATCCACATATAGTTATAAGAACACATAGTCATTATTAGTATCATCATGTTAGAAATATAAGCAATGATCAAACTTACTCCATGAAACCCTATAGATAGTACAAAATAATCAAATCTTTTATACCACTGTCTAGGTAATTGTTTTAGATCATATAAAGATCTTTTCAAGAAACACACATGATCAGGTTTTAGTTTGTCTTTAAAACCTTTTGGTTGATTCATAAATATTTGCTTATCAAGTTCACCATGTAAAAAAAATAAGTTTTTACATCAAGTTGTTCAAGTTTCTAGTCAAAATGTGCAATCAATGCAAGTATAACCCTAACAGTGGTGTACTTAACAACAGCTGAAAAAAATCTCATTATAATCAACTCGCTGATTCTGAGTGTACTCTTTGGCCACTAATTTAGCCTTAAATCTTAAGGGTTCAAATGCGCTAGTACCCTCCTTAACCTTCGATACCCACTTACAATCAACTGTAGATTTATTCTTAGGTATAGGTACTAGCTTCCAAATTTGATTTTTTTCTAAAGAACTCTTCTCATCTTTCATTGTCTTGAACCACTCTTCAAATTGTTCACTTTTCTTCGATTCCTTAAAGGTTTTTGACTCTCTATCAGCTAACTCCTAATAGCTCATATGAGCAAAAGCTAACTCAAACTCATATCCAAATCTTGTAAGTACTCTAGACTGTCTTCTCTCTCTATCCCTAACTAAGTTATAATATGCTAAAGGATTCTCTTCCTCAGGATGTCGTTCTATCACTACATCATCTCTATTCTCCATATCAAGTTGTTGTGTAACGGGGACGGATGTGCTAGGTTTTCCTAACGCCACCTTCAATTGATTTCGCTCTTCACCTTGTTCTTCTTCACTCACGAGTTCAGATTCAATTTTAAAGCACGACATTTTGCCCTAATTGAATGTAACATTCTACTCACAATGATCTTAACCCATTTTTGGCTCCTATCCCATAACCTGTAACCCTTGACACTCTTAGGGTAACCTAGAAAAATACATTTTCTAGCTCTAAATTCAAGCTTACCTCACTCTGATGAGAAAATGTAGAACAGCCAAAAGTTCTAAGTATAGAATAATCACTTAGTCTACTAGACCATTTTTTATGCGGAATATCACCATTTAATACAACAGATTGAATCAAATTAATCAGATAACAAGCAGTCATAAGAGCTTATCCCCAAAAGGACTTTAGGACACCAGTACTTAACATCATGTAACGCACTTTATCAAGTATAGTTCTATTCATCATTTCCGCTACCCATTTTGTTGGGAGTGTAAGGAACAGTTTTATGTCTTGCTATCCCATTTTCTTTGCACAAATTGACAAATTCAATATTACAAAACTCTAGGCCATTATCAGTTCTCAAAAACTTGATCTTCTTACGAGTTTAGTTATTAACTTGTATTTTCTAATTATTGAAACTGTAAAAAGTATCATATTTATCCTTTAAAAGACAAACCCACACTTTTCTAATGTAATCATCAATGATAGACAAGAAATAGATATTTTCACCCGAGGTGGGACTACTAGAGGGACCTCATAAGTCCAAATGCACATATTCAAGTATGCATTTAGTTTTATGAACACTCATGGAAAAGGAAGTTCTATGATACATGCCAAGTACACAATGATCACAGAAAGATAAATCAGACACACAGTCATTTCCAAACACGCTTTTTTCTTTAAGAAGTATAATCTCATTAATACCTACATAAGCTAGTCTATTGTGTCATTTATTTGTGTGATCAGCCTTAGCAGAAGAGATAGATGAATCTAAACCTCTTATCACTTCTCCAGTAGTGATATAAATATCATTTTTCATTATTCCCTTAATAGAGACAAGTGCACCATTACCCAATGTTAAAATTCAATTTCCAATTTTACCAATGAAGTCAGCTTTCTCAAATCTTCCTTTTGAAATTAAATTTCTAAACAATTCAGGAATATATCTAACATATTTTAAAGTATACGCAAAAACAATGTCAAACTTTAAGGTAATATCACAAATTCCAACAACAGTATAAGCAGAATTAATTCATGCAAATTTTCAAACCAATTATTTTGTAATGTCACGTGAAAAGATGCATGAGAATCAAGTATCCACTCGTGCAAACGAGAATTGATAGTTAAATTCAATTCAGAAGGATAAGCAATAGAACTTGTAATCATATAAACCTCACCCTCACCACTACCGGAAATAAAAGACAAAACATTTATTTCATTTCTCTCCTTACCCTTTAGCTTACATTTCTCTTTATAGTAATCATTTATAAAATGTCACGTGTTCCCCAGTCATAGTATTGCTTAACCTTGGTCCTAGACCTATTCGTACCCTTCTTTCTACTTCCATTACTACTTGACTCGTTACTACTCTGGTAACCATCATGACTGTTTTGCCTAAATTGAGTTCTTCCACTCATCATGTGAATCTCACCGCTTTTCTTTTCAAGTTTTTCAGCTCTAATCTCCATCTACTTACTTTTAAGGAAGTCAATAACAATTTCAAGCGCCAAAGTGTCTCTACCATACTCAATAGCATTCTTAACTTCCTTATAGGTATCAGGTATGGAATTCAATAAAATAATAACCTTATAGGTGTCGGACACTGACTCTTCACAATTAATAATATATTGAACAAGTTTATTAAATACGTCTAAATTGTTATCAATATCTTTTGAAAAATTCATTTTAAAGCTGAAAAATGCTCAAGTAAGTAAAACTTGTTCAAAGTAGATTTAAACAAATACAAGTCTTCCAACTTTTTCCAAAGTTCTTTAGTGATTTTCAATTTACCCAATTTTCTCAAAATGGCATCAAACAAGTGTAAAATAATTGAAATACAAGCAATTTCATCAGCTTCTTCTTTTTGTTCTTTTAAAAATTCAGCAATAAAATTACCATCAATGATTTTTGAAACATTTTGTTGAACCAAAATACCTCTAATTTTTTGTTGCCGATTGAAAAATCACATTTTTCGATAAAAGTTCCTAAATTAAAATTGTAAGTTATCATTTTTAGTAATCAATCAAAAATACAAAATCACAATGAAGCCACACAAAGTAGATCTAGGGTCGCAAAAAATATACACCATTTTGATTCTCAAGTTTCATAAGATTCTCGATCTTATATCAAGGAAATATTCAAACGGGTAAGGTCTAGGTATTCTAGTAACTTAATGGTGCAACAAGTGATATACCAACCAAACAGTTTCACACACAATATATCACGGAGATAATATGCAGAAGTTTATCAAATAAAAAATTTAGTCACGTAGCAACTAAAGGCAAGTAGTTCTTGATTTCTAGCACAGACAATGATTATCCCCACATGGTAACCATAATCCTATTACCGTCCCAACACGATAACACACTAGTGCTGGAAATTAAACGGGATAAACCAATTTACCAAAGCGAGCCTATCTAAATCCGTAAATAACAAGAGATGCAAATTTACCACTTTAAAGCCACACTATGCGCCCTAAACTCTCTAGCAACCGTAGCAACCAATTAAACGCAAAACTTAATCACAAATGCGCAAAGACAAAATCGTCCATATTTCACCGTATCACTTGAAACAAAAAACTAACACCACAAAAACGTTAGAAATCTCATTAAATTAATTATGTCTGAAGAAAACTTCCTAAATGGATCTCGGACGCACCTTCACATGCCTCGTCGGAATCTCCACGTGTCGTCGGCGGTGACGACCGTCACGCACCACTATCGACTGCGCCTCAACCTGCTAGACCTGCCTATGTTATTGGTTTCTTCAACCGGCCACTGGTTTGGTTGAAAAACGAAATTGCAGGTTCGGGTTTAATGGAAGAAAACTGGACAGATTTTTTATCTGTCTTCCTGTCGGTTTTTGATCGATTCCTTGCTAGAGTTCACACACACCACGGCTCTGATACCAAATGTTGAGAGAAAAGAATGGATCACCAAAGGATTCTTGGCTCAATATATATATATATATATATTGAAATCAACACCACGAAGTCACAAACCCAAACTCCTATAACCCCACACCTAATCCGGTTGCTATTTGGCTTGCCCACTAAGGACCATGTAATGGGGTTATTACGGCCACACAACGGCAAGAAAAGAGAAGCAAAAAACACACTGCAAAAGGAGAACATGAAGCAAAGCAGACGCAGCCAGTATCTCTCAAGAAGGGGCTCTACAAAATAACGTTCCAAACCACAAAGCAGCAGAAACAACCAATATATCGTATTGGTAGGTTTTTTTTAGGGTAAATAGTGAATGGGCACAAGAATAATAGGTAACTAATAAGTGGGCCAAATACCAAAAGTCATCCAAGGAATAACAAGTCGGGCCATAAGTAGCTCTAATCAAATTATGCTACTTCAAATGGTCCAAATAGGTTGTAGGTTTAGATCGCTACATTTGTAGTGTCGATATTTCACTTTAGTCATTGGTCGATACCAACTCAATAAACATTGATTTAATATCATAGTTTTGGAGGTCGTTTGACAACAATTTGCCTAACAATTACAAAAATTTCAAGCAAAAAAAAAACTCTCACTAAATTATATTGCGAAGGCTTCAAATTAATGTTACATCAATCAGTGACTAAATTCACCCATTAAAATTAAAATTTCTAATTTATGTAATAAAACCAATAGCAAACTAGCAAGAAAAAACTACCCCTTGCTAATTTCAGTTTGTTATGTATGTTGCTTATTTAGCATATATTTTAGCATCATATTACAGCAAAAGCAGCAAAGAAATTAACACCCATTAGTCAGAAAATTCTAGTACATTACATTAGGAAAAAGGGTTAAGAGCATAAAAGGAAAATACTCATAAAATTTAATGAAGTTTACCCCATTATTTTTTCTCTTAAACAAATCTAGTTACTTTCTAATTAAACAGATAAATAATTAGTTGGGGTCCAAATTCATCATGAAGTGAATGTGTCGACAAGTCAAAAGAAAGATCTACAATAAGAGTTCAGAAAAATTGACTAAGTATATCTGAAAAATTAAACATTAATTTCCTCCAACACGCCATCAGCAGAATTTTGGTTGCTTAAACACCCAAACGGGAAGTACATGAAAATAAAGCCATGCAGAAAAGCACGACTCAAAAAAAGGGTGGCATGCAAGCCGAAAATAAAAGGCATATATATACATGAAGGAAAAAGAGTGAAAAACTTCAAAAAAAAAATTTAAAATCTTCCATGCACAGCTTCCATATCTTCAATCGAACCAAAACTTAACGCGATCGGAGAAAGAAAATACTTAGCTCCTGCCCACTATTACCATCAGGATCAATCAAATGTAAAGATTNAAATCTTCCATGCACAGCTTCCATATCTTCAATCGAACCAAAACTTAACGCGATCGGAGAAAGAAAATACTTAGCTCCTGCCCACTATTACCATCAGGATCAATCAAATGTAAAGATTCTGAATCATATGACCATGAACCCTTTCAAAATATCCCCTAAGGTACATAATATCATCATTGCGACTAATTTCATTGCCGTTTATAACGCCTGCACCAACGACAACTGATTCCATCTGCCGTAGGACTTCTATATCAGTCCTGGAAGGTTTTCGCTTTACAGCAAACCCTACTTTTCTTCCATTGCAGTACATTATCCACAGAGGCATAGACAAGAGAGAATTTGAATCTAATGCATTTTTTCCCATTGTATTACACTCAAGCGCAATTCGAAGGAGTCCTCCCTTCATTTCCCTAGCAAGAACACTCGTTGCGACTGCCATTTCCAGGAGGAGAATTGGATTCATGGATTAGGTGTTTGTTTGGATGCAGAGGCTAACTTTTCCTCGACGATTGCCATAAATGGTTCCTGTAATGTCGCTGAAGAAATGAAAGAAGGCTTTTCAAAGAAGAATTTGTTTGTGTATTTTTCTTCCTTGAATTCATGGTTTTCTTCTATGAAGCAGTTGCAGGTTGGAATAAAAAGCTCCGTGAAAGAGCGGAGAAGCCTCCACGATCGGACTTGCTTCTGGCAGTCCACGGAGGTGGTGGTGCTGCTGCTGCTGACTGCCCCATATGACATTATCATGTTGTTAAGATAATTACTTAATCTGGAGGCTTACGGAATTGATATGGATGATAAGAGAGTACATCTAGAGAATGTGGATTCACAAAACACAAATTTGTGCGCACCTCAAATTAAAACAAGTGGTTATTAGGCCTGGGTGACAATGGAATCTTAGGATATTTCTGTGAAAAATAATTGTTGAATCACTAACTAATTAAAGTGCGTATTAAGAAGAATTATATTTGAAATGCTATTCTTAAATCATATTCCAGTTTACTTGATAAATTCTAATTGAAGTTCTACTTGGATGCCCATTGAAAATAGGAATTCGTGTTGGATTAGGAGAAGACATTGGGCCGAAGAAAATCAAGATTTTTGGAGTAAAGGACCCGAAAGTGGGCACCGCGGTGGCATGGCGCTACGACAATTTTGGCACAATGCCACTCTGTTTGTCCTTGTGCAATTTTTTTAGTACTTTTATGTTTTGAACTCCGTTTCTTGTATTCTATTTCAACTACAACTTTACTACGAGAGTTTGGACGTCCACTATTTCTTTTCGGATAAATAGCATAGAACGTCCTTACCTTTCAATGTTATTATGCAAAACGTCCCTACCTTTTATTTTTTGGCATTTTCACTCCTACCTTCCACCTTTCATTGCGCAAAAGGTCATTTTTATCCATTTTTCAATAAAAGACCATTTTACCCTCATATTCAAATAAAACAAAGAGAAAAAGTTGAATAAACAACTTCAACTAAGAAGTTCTACTTGGATGCCCATTGAGAATAGGAATTCGTGTTGGATTAGGAGAAGACATTGGGCCGAAGAAAATCAAGATTTTTGGAGTGAAGGACCCGAAAGTGGGCACCGCGGTGGCATGGCGCTACGACAATTTTGGCACAATGCCACTCTGTTTGTCCTTGCGCGATTTTTTCAGTACTTTTATGTTTTGAACTCCGTTTCTTGGATTCTATTTCAACTACAACTTTACTACGAGAGTTTGGACGTCCACTATTTCTTTTCTATATATATTTATTTCTTCATTGTATTTTAGATGAAGTTACAAGAAGTTAAAAACATTACAAACACTTAATTTTTATTTTCTTTCTCCATATTATAATAAAATTTATATTCTCTGCAAAATTGATTTGTTTTTGTGTTCTTATGATCAATTACTTCATATTGCGTTTAATCTCTTATTTCCTTACAACAAACTTATATCAAAACATTTCAATTCATAATAAACAAGAATGAAACTTGAGCTCGTGACTTCTGCGTGTTTTGATACTAAATTTTTAAACTTTATATCTTTAATTTTTAGCCTTTTACAATAATAATGAAGCTCATGTGGCTGGGGAAATAGAGAAAGCTAACCAGTGAAATGTGGGGACATATAAAGTGCACTATTCTTGTTCGTATCCTTCCATATTAGAAAAAGTGTTATTCCTACCAAAAAAGTTCTTTATAATCTTACTTCTTTATGACTGACTATACACCTGTAAAAAACGACCTTTTTTTTATATTTCCCGGCAAATAACTTAAATAGAGGGGTAAAATCGTCATTTTATTGGAAAAATAGTTGAAGATGACCTTTTGCACAAGAAATGTGAAAGGTATGGGTGAAAATGCCAAAAAATAAAAGGTATGGATGTTTTGCACAATGACATTGAAAGGTATGAACGTTTTGTGCTATTTACCCTTTCTTTTCTATATATATTTATCTCTTCATTATATTTTAGATGAAGTTACAAGAAGTTAAAAACATTACAAACACTTAATTTTTATTATCTTTCTCCATATTATAATAAAATTTATATTCTCTGCAAAATTGATTTGTTTTTATGTTCTTATGATCAATTACTTCATATTGCGCTTAATCTCTTATTTCCTTACAACAAACTTATATCAAAACATTTCAATTCATAATAAACAAGAATGAAACTTGAGCTCGTGACCTCTGCGTGTTTTGATACTAAATTTTTAAACTTTATATCTTTAATTTTTAGCCTTTTACAATAACAATCAAGCTCATGTGGCTGGGGAAATAGAGAAAGCTAACCAGTGAAATATGGGGACATATAAAGTGCACTATTCTTGTTCGTATCCTTCCATATTATAAAAAGTGTTATTCCTACCAAAAAAGTTCTTTATAATCTTACTTCTTTATGACTGACTATACACCTGTAAAAAACGACCTTTTTTTTTATATTTCCCGGCAAATAATTATTGACCAAAAGTGATTTTAATATCAATTGAATGCATGAAATTCTTAGTCGAACAAATTTATATAATTAGTTACTGTAGAAAAGTAAATTATGTTTGTGCAGTCGACCATCAGTTGCTTAGAAGTAGAACAATTGGTTTGCATTACTGTATTAGGTTTGTGTAAATTCCTGGATGGGTTACGAACATTTTATGAGTGTTGCATTCATATCTCCAGCCTTCATTTTGTGGTACTTATTTCACCTTTTAATATTGTGTGTGCAGTATCTCTGCTTCAAAAAAATCTATTTGTACATTCACGACACGAATACAACGTTTGATTGAAATGAAAAATTGTCCAAAAAAGAGTAACACTAATGTAATTTGAATAGTTGCCATTTGATTTTTGGAATATTGAGAAATCTTTTTTCGACAATATTATCCTTTTAGTCAAGCATCATTTGTGTGCAATATGGACATTTAAAGTCTAAATATATATTTTCTAACCAGTTTAGTTTATATAGAAATAAGATTTTTAGTCAATTTCGATAAAAGTCGACATAATATATGGTTGAAAAGTTGCGGGTCCCATAAAATGTGTGGTTAAAATTAATGGTTGATTTTGACTTAAATTTTTGGAATATTAGTAAATCTTTTTTGGACAAAATTATCCTTAGCCGGATATCACTTGTGTGATGGATCTTTAACATCTAAATTGATATTTTTTATTAGGCCCCTATTTAATTTAGATAGAAATCAGATTTTTAATAGATTTTTATAAAAAAAGTTAATTGTATAGTTATTAGACCTGACTTGGACATCAACCCAGACAAGGTACTGGGTTTCGGGTTACTGGTTGAATCGGTGTGTCAATGGTCGGACCCGTGGGTCATTGCATAAAAATTTATTAAAAAATTAAAGTATAAAAAAAATTTTAGGCAAAATTATTTTTTACTAATTATTTAAGTTTATAACATAAAGTAAAAAGTTTGACCAAAGTTTTTATAAAAATACTTTTTGAAAACATATATATGATTCATTGGATAAATATAACTTATTTCACATAAAAATATAGAAGTACTTTACAAAAGTTTTTATAAAAATACTTTTAGAAGACAAATATATGATAAATTGGATACATATAACTTATTACAAATAAAAAATATTAAAGTACTCTACAACTCCAATGGTGAGGAATTAAATGTTTTACTTAGAAGTCAAAGGTTCAATTCCTTAGAATCCTAATATTTTGAAAGGCAATTTTGAAAATTAATCAATCGGCCGGTTAAATTGGTCAAAACTGCGGGTTAACCCGGTCAAAGCAGATTTTTGCCGAGTCGTGTGCATTCCCATTAAATTATTCTACTCGACCCGAATAAGGGCCCGGGTCAACAATTTTTAGGCTCGACCGACCATCCGGGCCGGGTTTTATAACTATGGTTGATAGAATGTATGGTTGAAAAGTTGATAGTCCTACAAAATGTGTGATTAAAATTAATTGTTAACTTTAGTTTAAATATTACTAAGATTTTTTAGCAACAAGGGCTAGGTCAAGATAAGCATGCACAATTTTAAAAAATTGAGAACATGGGTGTCTCAATTGAAAAGTTTAACCTCATATTAGTTTTCAACGTGTGTAGTTTGAGCTTCATAATTTTTATTTTCATTCACACATTTTATGGGACTCATAATTTTTATCAACCGTTCAATCACATATTTCATTAATTTCTATCAAAATCTACGTAAAAAATTGATCTTTTTAGCTAAACCAAACAAGGACTTTAAGTTCGTATTTAAGAGACTGTTATGGATCCAAGTCAAGGTTTAGTTTATTAAACGAGACGAAAACAGCCTGAAGTTTCTAATAAATAATATCACTTACTTTACAAACAATAATTCGCTTATAATTTGTGTTATGGAAATTGAAATGCTCTAATACCGGTTATTGTAAAGATAAAAAGATTAAGTGACAAAATGAAGTAAAGATCACAAGAATATAAGAACAATGTAATTTTGCAGAGAATGGAAATTTTATTATTATAATATGGAGAGAAATTACAAAAAAAAAATTATGTGTTTACAATATTTCTAAATTTATATGGGGAAAAACCAACTCAACTAAATTGTAGACAGTAGTCAAATATATATAGGGAACATCCAAACCCTTATAATAGAGTTGTAGATGAAATGGAATGTCAAAAATGAAATCCGAAACGGAAAAGGAGACCAAAACAAAGCATATGTCAGAACAGGCGACGCTGGCGCCTCAGTGCCACCTGGGCGGCACGACAGCTCCATGCATGGTGTCGCAAAGCTGGGCCAAAATTATCACGATGCCGCGACGTTCACTCTCGGATCTTTTACTCCAAAAAACTTGATTTTCTTCATTCCGAAATTCTCTACAGGTCCAACACAAGTTCCTACTCCCAATGAATTTCCAAGTAAAAGTTTAATTAGAATTTGTCAAATAAAATTGAATAGATTTCACAATTGCATTCCAAATATGATTCTTATTATTGTGCACTTTAATTAAAACTCTCAATTATTTTCAATAAAATATTCGGGTCATACTCAAATTCTAACAATTTGTAATCTAATAAATTAAAAAGAGATAATCAAGTAAATCAATGAGTAGACAACTGAAAAATAATGCAGTCTTAGCCTCTTCCAAACGTTCAATATTGGCCTCTCATTTGTCTAGCGTTTCGTCACACATTTAAAAATATGTTCTTTAAATAAAGCCGTGTAATGATTAATTATTAGAACTTCAATAATAAATTCCAGATTGCTGAATGCTTTAATTAGTTGTACATTGCACTTTACGATTAAATAAAGTTAAAAGTTGCAAAATGACGAACTGTGAGATGAGAAAAACGTACAACCAAATTATCTATCTATACAAACCACACACTAATATGGTTATATATTATGGCCTTTGTTTAGCCTTGCTTTACCCCTTTATTTGCTTTGAGCTTTTGACTATATTTGAGAAAATAAAACTCATTTCAAGTATTGTTTTTATTATACACTTCGTATAGCAAGATTTGGCAAGATTACATAGTAAATAAACAAGATTTAACTTATCTTTTATTTTATTCACTATAATCTACCTTACTTAACAAGTCGAGGTAATAAGGGATATGCAATAAGCTTCCAAATACCGGGGGTTATATGGATGGAGAAAAAGTCTAGAATTTAATAAGTTAAACTTTTGCATTGATTAACTAACCAAAAAATGAATAACATATAAGATATTGGACTATGTTGATATTTTAAAATGAAATTCAAGTCCTGATTGCAATCTTTTTAAAGTCGTGATTTGGGAGTTATGTCAAAGAAGATTAACACGAGTAACGATAAAAAGAACATGTGAAGATCATTTCACTTTAGCTCAGTGGCGAATTCAGGATTTTGAGTTAACAAGGGAGGCCGTCGACCTTTGGCAGCAATAAATATTAAGAGCCCTGTTTGATGC